>JANHFX010025483.1:0-17332 GCA_027560015.1 Chloroceryle amazona
AGCCCCTCCTTCCATGATCTGGAGACCCTCCTCTTCCTCTTAAGTCTACTTCGCACTTTCTTCCTTAACCATGCAGGTCTCCTGGCTCTCTTTCTTGATTTCCCACCTTCTTCAGCAAGACCTGTGTTGAATTCTCAATTATACAGCAAAAACTGGAGGGGTAACAACCCTGCCAGGACTAACTGACAACACTAGCTGTGATTCTCCTCTTTTGGCAGCTATGCTAAAAGAATCTTGGAAATGCAAACAATTTATTGGAAACTGCAGGATATATTTGTTAAAACTGCCAGGATATTTCCAGGATAATGAAAATAAGCTTCACAGGTAACAATTAGAAATTATCACAGCATCTCTTTTTTCACTTGAATTAGTTAAAATTAGCATCTGAGAAATAGGATACTTAAACACCTGTGCACTAGTAGCCTTTGACAAGCCTTAAGCAACAACAAAAATGCTAAAGGTAAACTTTTTCCTGTGAAAATTGCTATTACTCAAGTCAGCAAGATATCTGTGGTCTCCTTTCTCATATGTGTCTACCTTTGTATGAAGGAAATGGAGTGGTAGTCACTTGCTTCCATCCCAGAAAAAGCGAGGCTGCACAGAGGATGTTAAGGTATGTTAACATAACCCTCAACAAGAATGTCTTCAGTAAAATATCACCCTGATACCTTCCTGTGCCTCCATGTTCCCTGGGAGTTCCCATGAGCCAGGACTGCCTCCGTCTATTAAGGAGAGACCCAGAAATAGCTTTCTAGATGCTCACTGTCTTTCTGGTCATTTTTTCTATGCTATTATGTAGACTGTGCACCATTTGCTAGCTTCTGTGGAATATGCCAGAGCATGTTTCTGCTGCAACATGCTTGTGTTGAACAGTTAGTTCCTGGGGTGCCAGACCCTGGGATAAGTAACAGAAGGAGCTGCTTCTGTAGAAAAGCCAAGTGACCACAACACTGCCAGAAAGCGCAACAGTTGCTAAATTGCCTCGGTGCTTGTTTCACAATGGAAAACAAATTCTGCTTCACACCAGAGGCTGAATTGCTTGCTTCCATGTCCTTTTATTAGACTGAAACCTGTGTGTCAGTAAGCAAGCATACTATGTCCCTCACTACCAGCTATACAGGATCTGTATAGTTTTGTTACTCCAGCTGCAAGGTCACACAGCACAGAGGAGCTGGCATGCCCAGTCCTTGTCCATGCAGCAATAAATATTTTTAACTCTGTGCAAGATTACAGACAAAACAGATGCCCATGCAGCCTGAGCTGGAAAGCTAACAGTGTTTTTCCCTTCTTCCCCAAGAGAAAAACATAAAAACAACCCCCCAACACCTTCTGTTACATTCAATATGTTTATTATATGGTATAATTTAAACAGGTTTCTTGTCTATTCAGAGTCACTACTAATGATTAAGAACCAACAGCACATACACAGCTGTAGATTCTCTTGCCTATTTTGTTTTGTATGAATTGCAAAATAATGACAGTGCTGCATGGACTACATTCCTTGACAGCTCATTGCCCTGTTTTAAACTCAGCTCCACTTTGTAGCAAACAGTTTTCTTAGAACTGTGCTTCTGTGTAGATGGCAAATGAGATTACTCAAGATCCAGGTTTTTCACGCACAGCAAAAAAGCATCAAGAAAAGGCAAAACTCCACTTTATAAGATCAATTTGCAAAGTTATCTTTGCACTTGAAATGTAACTTCCCAAAGAAAAGATATGTGAAGTGTTAACTATAGGCTGCAAGGACTTATTAGGACTGACTATATTTCAATGAATCCCTACAGCTATTTCCTTCCTGCACATGTTACTTTTAAAATGGATTTCTACATCCTTCCCAAGTTGTATGGCATCTATTTTAATCCCAGATGCAAGCTTTCTAGCTACTCACATTTCTAACTTGCTACAAAGCAGTATTCTCCTCTACAGCACCCATGGTCCCTTCAAAATGTGGTGGGGTTTTGTCTGTGTGTGTGTGTGTGTGGTTTCTGTTGTTGTTTTTTAAACTTTTACAAACAGATTTATGCAGCTTGTGAGTTAGAGAACCTCTTTGCAGAAAATAGCTGCAGCTCCTGCAAGGTAACACTGACTGCTTCTCAGTCTTCTCACTCAAATGCATCAAAGTTCAATACCTCTTTTAAGACCACTAAATAATACATATATAAAAAATGTAAACACATGAAGGCATTCTAGATTGCCAGTAACACAGAATGTTATCCTCCTAGGCAATGAAAGTGGCTGAAACTCATCGGCTGCCTCTCAATTCTTTAGAATGCTGTATGACCACATCCAAGGTCAATGTTAATTTGTACTCTTGCTCTCCTTTTGAGTAACATGGAACTGAACATTGATTAGGTCAATTATTAATCTCATGTAGAAATAAAGAGTTTGAAGGGGGCTGCAACATGCTCACAAGCTAGTTTAAGCATAGTAGCATGTGCTCTTCTACCAATTACATGCAACTTCAGTTTATTAAGCTTTTACTTAGGTTCTCCCTAAACCACATAGAGAAATCTTCCTCCTCCTTTCCCTTTAGAAACCCACAGGGTAATCTGAACACTGCATCAACAGATACAGCAATTTGGAGAAGCTTTATTATAAAGGACTATTACAAATGTATGTTCTCACAAACTAAGACTTGAATGTACCAAGCAACAATAGCAGATGAATAGAGAATTCACCATGTAAATTTAGGATGATAAAAGTTGTTCCTCAAAAAGGCAAGTTTTATCCAAGGAGATACAAGAAAGGGGTAAGAAATGTCAGGGTCAAAAATACTTAAATTTGCCTTTAGAGAACATATTATTTTGCAATTTAAGCAGCTTATCATGCACCAATGGTGCTTACTAATGCTATGCACAGTAAATGAAGGGGATCAAGCCCACGTATCAAAAGTAACAGAAGCAGCATTTCATCAGACCTCAACAGAAGCAAGCTTTACACTTCAGTGGTAAGTCCTCAAACAAATAACTGCAGGAGACATAGTCCAAGGCATGAAAAGAGAACACAGCATTCTGTGAGAACTCGATCAGAGTTCCACAAAGAGCAGCATAAAAACATCTTAGATTCTTAAAGGATAGAATATAAATAGCTTTTTCACAGCACCCTGGGACCTTTCCAGTGTTACTGAGAACTCTTCCCAATCACAATCCTTTTGTAAACAAAAACACATCTCCTGATTCTCACCTCCAGTTTCTGTGTGCCTATAACACTCACCCTGTACCCCAGTCACTGAATACTAACCCGCTCAGCCCCTGCCCAGGGCAAACACCATAACCTCTCACCCTGCTGCTGGGCTGGGCAGCTCTTGAGAGGGGATGATGTAATGGTTTGCAGCTCTGAAAGGAGCCCTTTGAAACAGGCTGGTTTTTCAGAGCCAAATACAGCCTATGTACTCTGGTCGAGCTCATGTGGAAAAGAAGAGAGAATACAAAAGCTCCCACTACTCTCCCCTGAACTGCTTGAGTTACTGAAGCCCTGGACGTGGCAAAAAAATGGACTGCATAATATTAGGTGTTAGGATTGTATATATTAAAATATTTTCTTTTTGATCATAGGAAGAACAAGGGAGAAGAATTGAGTTGAAAGCAGATACCTTTATTAATTTTCTTTCTAGGGCTTGTAATTCCTCATCAAACATGCCTAGGTGTTGCCTTGCAGCCAGTAGCACCAAGACACATACTGAGCTTCGTAGTTCATGAAGGCAGAGAACAGGGTAGTTTCTATCTAGGACATAATTAAATAACATTCAAAAAACTTCAATAAAGTGAAAGCTAGGCTTTATGTTTTAAAAGCCTATTTAGACTTAGAACTTCCAGGAACCCACAGTTTCTTTTAAATTTAACAAAACAATTGTGAAAATCCTTCCTCCAAATACCTTCGAGGAGGTATATTAAATTTCAGGCCCTCCATCCCTTTCCTCCCCCAGGAGAAAACCCTGATTGAATGAGCTGTGCCAGCAGGTCCCAGAGCAGCACTCCCCAGGATCTAAAGGTGCACAGAGGAGCCAACCCTGCAGCAGAGCTGTCACACCCTGTCCTTTCCACCTACCTCACAGGTAGCAACATAGCATGAGGAATCTCTGATGCCATCAGTAGTGGGAAAAACTTACACCTGCTAAAAATCAGACTGAACAAGCAATATTTGGTACATAGGCTTGCTTGGTATCAGGAAAATGTGACAAAATTATTTAAAAGAGCTTCAAAGCCCCAAAGAATTATCTCTTCTCATATCCATAGCATTCAGCCAACACTTTCAAATGCAAACCAGAAACACTACAGATGAATCTCAAATACCTCTCCATTACATTCCGTACAACTAGACGAATTCCATACAGGTGAACGACAATAATAATCCATGAAACAGTCCAACAAATCGTTTGAAGACAAAAGGAAGAACTACACTTCCAAATCCAGTACCCAAGCCTAAACAGCTAAAATAACCTCTCCCTATTATCTGCTTGAAATGCCTGGTAACTGTAGGAAACTAATTGCATGTCTTTTTCAGTGATGCCCCTAATAAAAACCACAGCTAGCACTACAGCCTGGACCATAGACGAGAGAAATAGATTTTAAGCCTCACAGGAATTATAAAAATAAATAAATAAATAGATTGTATAAGTACACTTCTTAGTTATGGCCTGAAACCAAGTTTTGTTCTGCCCAAAATAGGTAGCCAGTACGGCATACGTCAGAATCAAACAGATACATTATGGGCTGAGTGTATTTTTTAGATTAATCACTCCAGCTTTTTATAAACCAGTCTGAAGCACTTCTGGTGTCATTCCCCATTGTTAACTTACAACAAACAGGACTATATAAAGTTCTGGTATTAAGTGTAGGGACTTGTCCTTATAAGTACTAATACTTACTTATTTACCAGCAAAAATCTAATGGCAATGGCACATCTCTGCTTCCTCTCCTCAGTCAGTTCAAGTACCTGTTCAGTCAGAACTAACTATTCCGGTCTACGTCCATGGAAATTAGCACTGACAGTGTAGAACGTGCTGCAGTGCTCACACAGCACCGGCACTTGTACCTCAGGCAATGATCCAGCGCACACTGAAATCAGCAGTGACTCTTTGCTTGGCATTGGTATCTTTGCGGGTTTAGTTGGTTGCAGACTTTATCTGTGCTACAGTTATTTTTAAGCACTATTAGCTGCGGAAGCGATAGCGAATCAAATAATTAGCTTAAACTGTTTTAAACCTCTAGTCACCCCACCCAATTTCAGGCATTTAAGGCATTTGAAGTGTTCAGTCACCTGAATAACACAACATAGATGCCCAAAGACAAACTTAACCCAAGCATTCTTTAGCGAGTGCTTGGCAATTTATAATTTCTTTTAACACATTATCTACATAGTTAAATATTTTGGTTAATAAAGGATGGAAACTATTATTTTTCTCTTCTACAGCAGTTCTATCATTTGCAGTTAGAATTTAATGCATCAACGAAACTGCCATGTTTGGAAAGTACTTGAAATCTGCACTCCAACAAAATACTGGTGCAAAGTGCCCTAAAGAGAGCACACCCATGCCTTAAGCTCAGACCACAATCTACTTCACTTCTGAGAATCTTCTGGGAAAAGGCTGACCGTGCCTGCAAAGAAACAAAAGACAGATGACTTTTGCATCAATTCACCCGGTAGAATCATATGACCAGTTTCACTGATGCCAGCCTATAGAGGTGACTTAACCACAGGTCTTGTGTTGTGACTTGGCACTTATCTAACACATCCTTATCCTGATAAGAAAAAAAGATGCAATTTGAAAACAAGTGATGTTGTATGTGCTGGGCTGAAGTAGGCTGCGTTCCGGTGTACGCTTAATTCTGTGACCTTGCTCGCACAGGAAAGTCACAGAGTTTAAACTGCAGTTTAAATAAAAATAAAATGAGTTATATATATGAGTGATTTCCACTTCACAGATACTAATTTCAGTACTCACTGCATCTCAGCTATTACAGCTACTCATGGTTAAACAGCAAAAGCTGCTTCAGACTCTTTCCAAAAATGAAAATTGTGAAAATTCAAAATGGGCCACTTGAAAATTCTGTTTATTCTAAGCTATAGATGTCCATATACCTTCTTCTGCTCTAAGTGCTCAAAAATTACAAACTGAACAAGTATAATCAGTTTGTTCCCCATAATAAGCAAAATTGTTACCGGTGCTTTTTCATTAACAGAACTTCCTTTTTTTTTTCTGGCAATGTTGCCTTATACATGTCTAGTGAGGCTGTGTCACTTGACTTACAGACACTCAGTATTTCTATTTACTGTGAAAGGGGGTCTTTGCACCTGTAGATATGGACGACATGAGTACAGAGACCTATGCACAACACAATGAACAGAAGAATAGTTGTTAAAATACGAGAACATGATAAAAAGTACCACAGAAACGGGCACAGTTGATATGAAATTAAAATTTACGTATAGGTCACGAATGGGTATCTGCATCTTGAAGAGTAGGGATAAAGCTTCATATCTATCCTGCTGTTCTCACATAGGAATGTAAAACATCAGACCTCAGACCAAGACAAATTCTTTCTTCTGAAGAAGCAAAGCCCCTAAGTGCTTCTGTGTGGAAACTTTACAAATGACCCCCAGCACCAGTCACAGCAGCAGCAGTGTCGTACAGCCAGACATCTGTCCTTTTCTTTCCTGTAGATTCCCTTCTTTCTACAGTTTTCTCCACAGTTGCTTGCCTCTTTATCAGCAATATCACCTCATCTTGCTAGTTTTCACCATGTTTCTTGGTTCTTATTTGGTTCTGATTTTTTTTAAAAATTATTTTCAAACTCTGTGTACTGAATCCAAGAGAGGCAAGAAGCAGTAGTGAGCACATCCTGTAGTATACCAGTGCCTTTGCAATGGCCTTAGCATATTGTGTCAAGATCCTTTTCTCTCCTCATTCATTCTTTCTGGGAACGAAGAGACAAATTCTGCCTGATCACATCAGTGCAAATCACGCTCTGCTAGTGCTAATGATACTACTGCAGATTTACTTTGGCATCGATGAACTTGGCTTTAGATTGTTTCATGCAGTTCCCAGACTCCTCTGTTTTGTTGATAGCAACTGTGTATCATTCACAGTCTTCACCTCAAGAGTATTACAAGGCATATGTAGGCTAGATAAAAAAAGCGTATTGTGTCTTTCTTCAGAATTAGACAGGATTGTGCACACTCCCTAAGCCTCAAAGAATTTCATTACAGACCTGGCAGGAAGGGTGGAATCCTTGATGTGGTCTCCAGAGCACCTGGAGACACTTTGAGAATTGAAGGGAAATATATAAATATAAGTTATTTCCTGTTCTGGGAGTTGCCATTCATCCATTCATGCATCATATCCCCCGCACTTAATTTTCAGAAGAGTGACTAAATATGCAGTGTATTGTTTTTGTTCTATAGCTGACAAATTTTATCTTCTGTTGGGCTGCAATGAAATATGAAGTTAAATGACAAGTTTCGTTCATGCTGCCAAGATCCTAATGAGCTGTGTTCCCAGCTTTCCGAATGAGGAATGAGATTCCTTTCCCACAGAAAATGCTGGGGAGTGGAGGGGCAGCAGAGATGACACGGCCATGGCAGGACTGCATGAATTCAGAAGAGAGTGGAAAGGGAACCTCGATTCCCTCACAAAAGAGGCAGTTATAATGACAGAAGACTCCCAAGTGAGGATTAGACATCCTCGCACCAAATGCACAATACTCCATTCATTCCTCTTGAAGAGATGAACTACTTTCACCCAAACATGAAACAAAAAACTGGATTCCCTCCAAGAGGAAGGGTACATCACTGCGCTGCTGCTAACAAGCCTTGAAGAATCAAAAGGGACATACTTCTTATTTTGTTGATGGATTGCAGAAACATTTCACTTCCTATATAAAATGGTAAATGGGACTATGCACACATATATACACAGAGACTGGGATGCTGTTACCTAAACTCCACAGAAAACTGGCCAAATGCTACAGGAAAAGTTAGAATCTGTCACTTTAGTGGTGAAATATCTTCTTTGTAAAGCTCTCCTTCAACTGTATAAAATACAGTCCTAGAAAGAAGAGCTGAGGAATAATATCCCTAGCAATTACCAGTGCAGGAGGTCTCGTGTCTTACTGGTTTTGATACATAGAATTTTCAATAAGCTAGACCATGGTATTCCCACGTGCATGATCCAACCATATCTACATTCACTGCTTCCAAAAAACGGAGCATGGTGGGTTTAGGTCTGTGGGGATTCTTACATAAGAGCTTGATTCCATGTGTGTCATGAGTTACGTGTTCTTTGGAGAAGCCTCATATACAGATTGAACAGGTAAAAGGAATGGGTGTACTAGGGATCAGCTAAGATACCCCGTCTCCCTCGGTTTATCACACCTCAGCTGGGTAGTTTTGAATGTACAAACAGCATAAAATCAAGAAACAATCAAGCAAGGAATTTATGGAATAATTTTACATATGCTCACATCATTTCTTACATGTTCAAAGTGGGACTGCTTTACTCCTTTACTAGGCAATTTGCGAGGGAAGCTACGGGAAACAAACTGTGGATGTTCTGTAATATCACTACGGAGAGTGGAAAGGAGGCAGCAATCTCCTTTGCTATACCAGCCCTAGAAGTCTGTAAAACAAGACATGCCCATCAGTGTGAATGTGCTATAAGGCATTTCCAACAGAGCCTGTGGGCCAGCAGCTATAATTACTCTGGGAAATATTCTGAAGATGGACAGCTCTGGTTTATAAAAAGCTTTCTATACCACATCTTTTACACAGACAGATGAATTAACTCATATCAGCATTAAATTACAGGCTGTGGTAGTGCTGTAACTCCTGCTAGAAAAACTAGATTGTGCAGTTCAGTTCCTAATCAGATTTTCACTGTAATAAAAATGTTTCCATTTAATGTTAATCACATTTACAATTTGCTGCTGACAGAGTTTCTACTTGCTGTTAGTAAGGGCTTTCAGGACACTGGGGGACTGCATATTCAGTGCTTGATCTGATCCTACTTTGTGCTCCATCATACAGTGAACTGCTTAAATAATTCTTTTTAAATCATTCTGTGACTATTCAGATGGAGTTCTATATCACGAGCTATAGGGAGATTGGACACCCTTTGAATACCGATGCAAGACCAAGAACTCTATTTACTAGCAACAAAATAAAAGTATGGAAACTGAATTTCAAAGGCTGACAATCTGTGTGTGATCGTATCACAGAATCACAGAATCACAGAATCACAGAATCACAGAATCACAGAATCACAGAATCACAGAATCACAGAACGTCAGGGGCCGGAAGGAACCTTAAAAGATCATCCAGTCCAACCCCCCTGCCAGAGCTGGGTCACCTACACCAGGTCACACAGGAATGCATCCAGGCAGGTTTTGAAAGTCTTCAGAGAAGAAAACTCCACAACTTCTCTGGGCAGCCTGTTCCAGTGCTCCCTCACCCTCACTGTGAAAAAGTTTTTCCTAATGTTTTTGTGGAACTTCCAGTGTCTCTGTTTACATCCATTGCCCCTTGTCCTATCACTGGACATCACTGAAAAGAGCCTGGCTCCATCCTCCTGGCACTCACCCTTTATGAATTTATAAACATTGATGAGGTCACCCCTCAGTCTCCTCCAAGCTAAAGAGCCCCAGCTCCCTCAGCCTTTCCTCAGAAGAGAGATGCCCCACTCCCTTCATCATCTTTGTGGCTCTGCTCTGGACTGTCTCAAGCAGTTCTGTGTCCCTCTTGAACTGGGGGGCCCAGAACTGGACACAATGCTCCAGATGCTGCATCACCAGGGCAGAGGAGAGGGGCAGAACCTCTCTCGACCTACTGGCCACCTCCCTTCTGATACCCCCCAGAATGGCATTGGCCCTCTTGGCCACAAGGACACTGTGCTGGCTCTCCGACAGATCAGTCCCCAACCTGTACTGGCACTTGGGGCTGTTCTTTCCCAGGTACAAAACTCTACACTTGCCATTGTTGAATTTCATCAAATTTCTTCCTGCCCAACCCTCCAGCCTGTCCAGGTCTCACTGGATGGCAGCGCAGCCTCTGGTGTGTCAGCCACTCCACCCAGCTTGGTGTCACCAGCAAACTTGCTGACAGTGCACTCTGGGCCCTCATCCAGATAATCGATGAAAATGTTGAATAGTACTGGTCCCAGTACTGACCCCTGAGGGACAGGCCTCCAACTAGACGCTGCCTCACTGACCACAGCTCTCTGATTTCTTCCCTTCAACCAGTTCACAGTCCGCCTCACTACTCAGTCATCAAGTCCACACTTCCTCAGTTTAGCTACGAGGATGCTGCAGGAGAAAGTGTCAAATGCTTTACTGAAGTCTAGATAAATCTTGTCCACTGCTCAGGCACCATCCATCCACCTGGTTATGTCCTCATAAAAGGCTATCAGGTTGGTCACACATGAATTCCCCTTAGCAAAGCCATGCTGACTGCTCCTAATGACCCTCTTATCCTTGATACACCTAGACACAGCACCATGGCTAAGTTTTTCCATCATCTTTCCAGGGATGGAGGTGAGACTGACCAGTCTGTAGTTACCCGGGTCCTCCTTCCCACCCTTTTTGAAGACTGGAGTGACATTTGCTTTCCTCCAGTCCTCAGGCACCTCCCCTGTCGCCCATGACTTATCAAAGATGATGGAGAATGCCCTAGCAATGACATCTGCCAGCTCCCTCAGCACCTGCAGGTGCATCCCATCAGGAACCATGGATTTGTGGATATTCAAGTATCCTAACTGATCCCCAACCAAGTCCTCCTTTATCTGGATTCCTCTGGGGCCTCAGGGGAGTGGAGTTCCTGAGGACAGTCTCCAGCAGTATAGGCATCCAGCAGCTTTGCCTTCTTTACATCCTCTTTCTCCAGGGCACCCACCTCATTCAGCAGAGGGCCTACATTGCCTCTAATGTTAGTTTTGCCTGCAATGTCTTTGAAGAAGTGCTTCCTTCTGTGCTTGACCTCCCTCACAAGGTTTAATTCCAAGGAGGCCTTAGCTTTCCTGATTGTCTCCCTACATCCCCTGACAACAGACTTATACTCCACCTAAGTGGTCAGCCCCTCCTTCTATGATTTATATACTCTCTTCTCGTACCTGAGTTTGTACACTTGAGCCCTGCCTCTGTCACGTCAGCCTTCTGTCTCCCTCTCAAGATTCCCTCCTAGTTCTGGGTTACTCCTCTCTGCCTCAGCCTCTCCGTCTCCGGGAAGCCTGCTCTCGCCTCAATCTAGTGAATCTTGTGCAAGCCTTGCTTGGTCTTTTCTTCTTTTTTTTTTTTTTTTTTTCCCTTTATTTATTTATTTTTATTTATATTCTTTTTTTTTCATGGTGTTTTCAATTCGATTTCTCTTCTGCACAGCCCTGTGTGACCAGTGCTGGTGTTCAGGTCAGGCCGCTGAGCCCCCATGCATGCACGCTGCTGGCAGTGTTTCACAAGAAGGTCAGCTGTCTCTCAGCCTGCAATATGGCATTGAAATACAGCATTGAAATCACTAAGTACCACCACAAGCTTCTCAGTTAAGCACTGGTGCCTAAATGTAGAGATGGTGACTGAAAAACGGGAGAAAAACTTGGAGCTATTTCAAGACTGCAGAAATTGTGAATGTATATATGAATTCTTCAAAGTAAATAAATAAAAAGCACTTCTGGGCAAAAAGTCACAGAACTGAGAATGGTTTTTTTCAAATCTTTGTGTTTGAAACTCTACAAAACTGTGGCATGAGTTTCCCCCTTAGTTTCCCCTTTCCCCTCAATAATTGTGTTCTAAGTAGAACAAACGCATCTCTCTTCTGATAAGAGAGCACTTGAATACAGTGTTTCTTACATCTTGTGCTTGAAAATGTATAACAAAAGCAGAAATCAGTCAGAAATACTGCTAAGGCTTTGCTCAAAATAAAAAACATATCCATGTCTTCCTTACTAAACCTGGTGATCCTTGATGTGCTTATACACCTTCGAGATGTAGAGAGAAAATCAGTCCTGTGTCAGTAGAGAAATAATCTTCTACTTTATTTTTCCAGTTCAGCCTTCAACAGTGATTTGTCACAAAGACAGAACTGTACGTGGCCAGCCCTTTGAAAGCACTGAGAATGCTGGTATTTCTGAAGGGTTGTTAGCTCAGACCCATTTACTGCCGTCCTGCATACAAATTTCTGAACAGGTTTGAGGATTTATGCTGGAGACTTAAATTTTGTTATTAAGATATTGAATGTCCTGTGAATAATTCAAAATGTTTTTTATTCCTCTGAACTGCAAATCGCAGAATCATAGAATCATAGAGTCATAGAATGGTAGTTGTTGGAAGGGGCCTCTGGAGATGACTGAGTCCAACCCCCCTGCCAGAGCAGGGTCACCCAGGGCAGGCCACACAGGAACAGAGCCAGGGGGGTTTTGAAAATCTCCAGAGAAGGAGACTCCACAACCTCTCTGGGCAGCCTGTTCCAGGCTCTGTCACCCTACAGGGAAGACATTTTTCCTCATGGTGAGCAGGAGCTTCCTGTGTTCCAGTTTGCGTCTGCTGCCCCTTGTCCTCTCGCAGGACACCACTGAAAAGAGACAGGCTCCTTCTCCTTGACACCCACCCTTCAGATATTTGTAAACATTCATAAGATCCCTTCTCAGTCTTATCTTTTCCAGACTAAACAACGCCAGCTCTCTCAACCTTTCCTCATAAGAGAAATGTTCCAGTCCCTTCATCATCCTCAAAGCCTCTGTTGGACTCTCTCCACTATTTCCCCGTCCCTCATGAACTGGGAAGCCCAGAACTGGACACAGTAGTCCAGATGTGGTCTCACTAGGGCAGAGCAGAGGGGGAGGAGAACAATTCCCTCACTCTTTCCAAATACTGGAATTAATTTCGGCCTCAGCTGTATCTATTCAGTCTCTACATATCATAACTGTACCTGGAACTGCAAGGCCCTTGCTTTGCTCCACTGCAATCAATGCTAAACCAACGATTTATTTCAATGACAATGCACACTAATATAGGCCCTCAATCTTTACTACCTATTGAAGACAGAGGCTAGGAAATGGGGTCTTGCAGCTCCTGGCTAACTCTCCGTGCATGAGCTCCTGCATAACTGCTTAGTCTTCAGCTTGCTGTTACAATGGCAAGAGTATTAGCAAAGAGGCGGTATAAGAGACAACCTGCCTCAGAATTTCTTCAAAATGTTTTGAAAAAATTACTGAAGAACTCCTATTCCTTGCACGTTTCTGTTTGACATACTTAGATCATCCTACCCCTATGTTCATGGAGATTTTTTTTTAAAGTTCTTTGCCATGCAAGAAGCTTTAAGAGCCTCTTACCAAGTATTCATGAAGTTGACAGACCTCCCTCTCGCTCTCCTTTCATTCTGTTTTATTCTGACAAAACACTTTCAGTTCCTGTCAGGAGGAAAGTACACACTGAAAACCACCAAAATATGTACAACAGAATGTTAGTGCAATCTTAAAGAGATAAACAAAATCTTCTGAGCACACACATTATTACACTACACTAGTTGCTAATTTCTCATGCTTGAGAAGTTACTTCACTGCCATTGAACTACTCAGGATTCCTTCTCTTGAGAAACAGTCACTTCTCCAGGTACAGCCAGTATCAGACTTCCCAATAGAAAAACGCAGCTAAACACGCCGTCCTTCCTTCAGCAGCCCTGCCACAGCGAAGACCCGTGTAGAGAGTGCAGCAGGATGGGTCCAAGGTCACTGTAAGTGACACCTGAACTGATTGTGTCCCCCAGGTTTCACGCCCAGGACTGCAAATTCTAACCTGGAGTCAAGGGAGAGCTACTGCTGTTCCTCAGGTACAGTTTACTGTGGTTTTGAATGACCACTTTATTTAAACGAAGTTAAAGGAAGAAGATATAAAACTGATTTTGAGGTTCATCAGAAGTATACAGTGAAAAACTCTGAAGTCATTGGCATAAGAACTCCACTGTAATCTGTGGTGTAAAGAAACTGGTATCAAACATGAAAATATTGGGTAAAGTTACAACTAGAGGATGAGAGGTAAGAATCTTTAAGATCCCAGAACCACAGAGAGACATAAAAATGGGAGCATTTAAAAAAATTCTTTTGAGTTTATAATGTCCTCTGCCATGCCACTGGTTATGAAGAACTGCCATTATCTTTCACTTTGGTAAGTTTATGCTATAAAATCTAAAAATGCTGAACAGGAGTCATTACAGGAGATTTTTCTGTGAAGTCCTGAGGTGTGTAAACAGAAAATCTTTGTCAGGGACTGATCCAGTGCAAGCCTACTGTTTTAATCTCTCCGTGTGCTATAAGGTGAATCCAGTCCCTTATGTCCATTTCCCTTTCTCTATCATGAAAGAGTTAAAGAACATGGTCAGTTAAGGGCACTTTTCAAAGAGCACTTTTCATAGAGACTAGCAAGCAGCTTCATCTTTTGCAAAGTTAAAATATCACATATAAGACCTTAAAAGCTTAAAAAAAAATAGAAGATAAAAAAACCCAAACCATTAACCATTTTCTTACAAAGCAGTGATGTGGCCTGCTGGTAAGAGAAGAAAGAAAAAAGTATAGCTGACATTCAGCTAGAAATTATCAGGGTGGATCTCCATAACTTCAGAGAGTTCTGTCATGCTCATTTGGCCTTAACCATTCACATATGAAACTGGAGATGGAGAGTTTGTAGAGTCAATCTCCTGCAAAGCTTTTCGCAGGGTAGCATTAATTCAAGAGCAATATCTCTTGGCTTCTTGTGTGCACAGGCTTTTACCTTAACAATATTTCAGCTTCAGTTAAAGAAACAGATAGAGGGATATCACAGTTAGAAGCTCAGCCAACTCAAACCCTGCCAAAACCACAAAGCAGAAAACCCTCTGTAAACTCTCTGGGTTGGATTTCCATCTCTCCCTACCTTACTAGTGGCTGAAGGTACCAAAAAAAGAAGAGTCCTAGTTTAGTAACACCATCCATGTGCATAGTTTGAAAATGCTGTCTCTGCAGCGTTGCTGTTCCCCCTCCCCTGCCTGTCAAGATAATTTTTGATAGCCTGATGAACACATGGCCAATCTTTCTGCCTTCTATCTCTTTCCCCAACCACTCACACAGTATCTGATTTCACAGTAACCAGAATAAGCAGAGACATTCTTATGCTCCCTTGTAATGTAAATAAAACGTTGGTCTATCCATCCAGCTATCACTAAACCATTTCCCTTAAGCATCTGTAGAGTTTTCAGCAGCACGGTTCAACTTCTACCGTATGGTAACTATTTTTCATTTGCTCTTGTGCCTTTATTTTGCCTACAGCTGCCTGATCACAGCACAGATGCCATTAAATTAATAGAGTATTCAGAAAAGCTTCTTTCCTCTGGGATGACAAAGCTGCATTTCCCACTGCAAGTTTAATGCACTCTGTAGTCTGACGAAGAGCTGTCAGTCCCCTGCATTTCCTCCACAAAGGCTTCAATCCAAGAGGCTGAGCTCAAAGTCCAGAACATGGCCAAGGAGGTTTGTCTCACCGTCTCCCACTTGGTTGCTGTGCTTTATAAATGATCTATAACAGTACATAAATGGCATATATTTGCTCTGCTTGTCACCAACACTTGTTTTCACAGAATCACAGAATGTCTTTGGTTGGAAGAGACCTTCAAGATCATCCAGTCCAACCTTCAACCCAACACTGCAAGATCACCACTAAACCATGTCCCTGAGCACCAGGTCCACACGCCAGTTAAATGCCTCCAGGGATGGCAACTGCACCACTGCCCTGGGCAGACCAATGTTTGATAACCCTTTCAGTGAAGAAAGGTTTCCTAATACCCAGCCTAAACCTCCCCTGGAGCAGCTTGCTCTGTATGGCCCTGTGACTTTTACAATATTGCCATATTGTCACAAAATCTTTTGAAATGGACCCAGAATCACTGTATCAAAAAGTTTCTTTACACTAATACTCCACATGACAACTGCCAACCACTCCCTTTGCCTTCAGAGATGCACACAGACACTGCTGGGCATATGCCAGGGACTTTAATGAATCATAGAATCATTTCAGTTGAAAAAGACCCTTATGATCATTGAGACCAAATGAAGAAGCTTAGCTGCACCATGGAATAAGTAACACATTACTCAGTCTAATCTCTCTCCTGATCAAAAATCAGGTAGAAGGAAAGCAAAACTGAAAGGATTTTCTCCATACAAATGACACCCTCAGAAATTCTTCATTAGGCCTTCATAAGCCCATAACTGACACTTGTAAGCACCGGTCACTAATCTATCATGTTATATATGTATATGTTTATGAATGTACATACAGACAGTGTAGCTGCCCCTCAGTTCTGTTATGCTAACATAGCATGTACATCACTAGCATAACAAAACTGAGGGGCAGCTGCACTGTCAGAGCACAGATATCCCAGTTACGTGTCAGTTCACGCCTGTTTCTGGCTCTAGGTCCCTCTATAAGAAACCCAGATGTGAAATAAAAGGCATTTCTCTCTTTGCTTTGCTCTGATATGTGGAGACTAAATACATGAGGACACCAGGGAGCTCACAGTCAGCTTGGTTTTTGTTGAGTAACAAACTCCTGAAGGTCACGGATACACTTTTTGTGGAAGTCCCATCCATAGCTAACCAATATATATTTAATACTTATCTATACTGTAAAAACTTTAAAGCAAATACATTTATAGGATGTGCTGCATATATTTTATTGTTCATTTTTACTCTTCCGCTAAGATTTTCTGTTGCTTGTCACTAACCTATCATGAGAAATGTTTTGCTAGATTAGTGGGGTAAATCAGACACTACTCTGTTTTGATATTCTTTTTTTCATTACTAGATCCAGCATGCTAAATTCTGCTCCTGGGTGCCCTACCATAATCTCAAGGTAGATGACTCTCCCAAAGAGTCAAACTCTGCTAATACAGATCTGTAATGTCGTAAAAAAAAAATAAAGGAGGAAACAATTTCCCAGTGCTGAAGAAGTGCAATAAAAGGATGGCTAGCTCCTCTAAAAATTTTCTCCAAGAATAAGCTAGGGTATAAGATTCAAATTTCAACTATTACGAGATAAGACAGAAAAGCTACTTGCTCTAGGAAAGCTTCAATGAAATAATATTGTCAGGAAAGACAGTCAGTATTCACAGGCAAGCATAAGTGAGCAGCTTTCTCCTTGCCCCGACAATCTGTTGTCATCTAAGATTTATGGCAATAAATGCCTTTAGCTACTAGTTCCTTCATTAGATGATCTAAACACAGCTGGGATTTGTCACAGTTTAGGATCAGGGCGGCCCCTTAGACCAATAACAGATGCTCTCTGTTAACCCCCCTCCCTCCCCAAAGGGGAAGAGAAAGGGAATA
>JANHFX010025483.1:17432-35018 GCA_027560015.1 Chloroceryle amazona
AGCAGCAGCCACTGCCTGGGAAAACAGGCTGCTGACTGCAGACAGGGCAGGGAGTTAGAAGAACTGAGCTGAAAAGTAAAGCCACTGAACAGAATTAGTCCTGTTCTCTCTCAAACCAGGACACCTACTAAAGTTTCAGATAGTATCTCTGAAGGTGTATCTTTCTGCAAAGGTTTTTGTTGGATTTTTTTTTTCAGAATCATCGGGATTTTTATTTCTGGAGGATTTGGCATGATGACTCAGTTTCCTCCTCTGGTATACTTTAACATTTACCTGGCTAGGGTTTTTCAGAATACCTGATATTCATAGTACCTCAATCTGGATTTCATACATACTCAAAAACTTTTCTTCCTAAGGCACCAATAAGAAGGCTGAAAAAATAACCCTTTCTGTCACTGACTTTCTGGTAGAAGGTCGTTTTGACTCTCTCTATATATATATATTTGTTGTTGTTGTCCTGCATAAAGGAGGCAGATATCCATAGGCTCTCTAATCTTTGCAGTAACTCTGGAATATTGGTGCAAGTGTAGGAGGAAGCAACAAACTCAGGGGGCAGAATATCCTAAAAGTGATGAGAACTAACATGAGAACTTTGCTGGTTTGATTTCAGACATTGTGATTTAAAAAAGGATGAGGAAAAGCAATGACAGTTTAATTTAAAAATTATTGCAATCACTTAAAGATATCACCCAGGAAAGCGAAGAATATCCTTTGAGCACCTGGGCGTTTACAGTGTTATATGCAGCTATCCCACAAGGAAGTGTGCACACGTACTTCATATGAAGAAGATTTAAACGCTCAGCAGCAGAGCTATTCCTAGTAATTACATATTGAGTGTATTAGAGGAAAATGCCCAACATTGATCCTTTCAGAGTGATTTTATCTGTTGCATTCCTACAAAGGTTTATTCACTGAAGCAATGAAGCAATGCCATAAAGGTGGTCATTTTAAGCTGTGAGTGCGAGCGTTGTCCTGTTCAAAAGGGGAAGCACACTTTCTTACCCTTTGTCCATCCTTTGTGAGATATCACTATCTGCTTTGCATCAGCTGAAATCAGCTGACACTTGGGAACCATAAAGAGCTATCAATTACTTTTTCTCTCTTGTATTAAATGAGCTGTGGTTCTTCATATTAGCTGAGGTGTAAGTTTATATCAGTGCATCTGTTTCAGGATGGTTCATATTTATGTGTTATGAACAAACAACCTGGCCACGATGGTTTGGATACAGAAGTCTTGCTAAAGTCAAACACGTTGACACCATAGTGCATCAACACTTTTGATTTCTACTCATAATTTATAAGTGTTGTCAGAAATCTGAAGTTAAACATGGCTTCACACTGATCTTGGTCAGTTAAATTGAAGATGAAGGCTCTTCACACTCAGTAGGAATTTATCTGTACTCCAGGCATGCTGCTTACACTATGTCCCCAAACAGCCTGAAATATTTCATCCAGTTTGCCACAGGGATTCAAAGCAGAGGCCCATTCTACATCTCCCTTGGCAAGTTGCCCAGGATTGCCCAGGGAGGTGGTTGAGGCCCCATTCTTGGAGCCATTCAAGGTGGGGCTGACAGAGCTCTGAGCACCCTGCTCTAGCTGAGGATGTCCCTGCTCTCAGCAGGGGGTTGGACCGGATGACCCCTGGAGGTCCCTTCCAACCCAGACATTGCTATGATTCTAAGTCCCAAAATCCATTCGGGGAGCATTTGCACTAGAAGAACCATCACAGGTCTCATGCTCTGCGAAGTTAACTTTTTACAAGCAATACAAAATGACACAGTGATAATACCAAAACTATATTTCAGACTTTCTCTTTGGTTTAAAAGACTCCAGACTTCTTTTTAGCATGGCAAAAATAGAGCAAATATATTGGTTCTACTGCCTAATCCCCTCTGGTGCTAAACTTCTGATTCCTGTACAAAGAAGGGCCAGGCAAGTTCTGGGCACCTTCTGCAAACAGAATAATTTCTTATCAAGGTCTATGGAGCAGAAAATGCAAATGCATTCTGCTGGCTGGGATATTTTAAGCAGTAGATGAGGAGAGGGAACAGAATAAAAAAATAATTGCATTATCATAGCCCTTGAAAGGCTAAGATGACCCCTAGCAGGCTTAAAATTTTTCTGTAGATAAATTAAGAAAAAGAAATCCTTCACGTTTCTACATCTGTTTTCTAAGTGGGTTTTTGCTTGTTTGCTTTCACTTCATATTTCAAGGTTAATCTGACGAGCAACGCATTTCACATGAAAGCTTAATTCTTTTACATTGGCAAGAATCCAAATTCACATCAGTCCAGGGGCTTTTCTGGGAATCCCATGGAAAAGGCAGACTTCTGCATGTGTCACATGGACAACATGTCTACCGTAGGCTCCATGTTATTCCTTCCCTCCCTGTCCTTTCTCCCATCCTCCTCTCCCCTCCATCAAGTTTAAAGGTGGTGCTGATTGTCTTTAGTCACAGACTGACTAACAGCCTTTCAGATCTTCTCTTTCCCCATATTAATGCAGATTGTATGTACAGTTCTGATCTGACCTGAATGATTGAAAGCTATACTTCACAAATAATTTGTCAGCTCTAGTACTGGATTTTATCATTGAGAGAATCAGCCTTCCAAAGTATAAATTCAGATATTAAACCTAGGCATAGATGCTCGCTAATAACGCAAATGAATGAGTTTTATGTGACAATACCAACATCTGTGGAGACTGCAAAATTAAGGGTTAGTTTGGAACTGGTCAGGATGAAATAGATCTCTACAGCTGAAGGATAATATGGCAGCAGAGGTAAATCTAAGCATTAAGAACCAAGTAGTTCCTTTTCTGGAAATTACAGAATTTTAGATCTCATACAGGTTCTTATTTGTCTGGACTTCTCAATACAGTGTCTACATTTAGAACTAAGCATGGGCGGGGGAGAGGGGCAGGGAATAGATAATCTTTGGGATAATTTGTTCAAAAAGGGAAGGTCATTATATAACCTAAAAGACAAAATTAAAAGAAATCATTGACAAAAGAACTCACAGAACTATAGAATAATGTTTGAAATTAGCACTTTATTTTACCAGTTTATCTTTGATTCTGTACAAACTTTGAGAGGTCAGTGAATCGTTATAGAGTGTTTGCATTAAAAACCTCTCAACTGACTGAATGCACAAAGCTCTACGTAACACTGGTAGAGCAAATACAGTTTGACCTACCCTCTGTATAGGGCAGATGGAATGCAACCAAAAAGCACGTCAGAACAACACAGCTCAATATATATTGGATTCCAAGTCCAATCCAGTTCCCTTCTTGCACCAAGCAGTCTAACAAAACTGAGATTTAACTGCCTTAAAAACAAATAAAATAATGTATCCTAAAGGAGAAAATTTTACAGATACAAATCCATTCCACTGAGGACAGAGCTACTATCTTCATGGCCATTTGGATGATATTTTTCCTCTAATCACACTGGGATTTAATTCCTGCAGGCAGGATTGTAATAACAAAGAGCTGATCAATGTAATGCATTTACTCAGATCTGCTGGTCATTAAGGAATAAGAGTGTTTTGGACCTGAGAATAATTTAGATTATTCACATTATGTGGTCATAAAAGCATGTCTCCTTATGATGCTTATGAAGTCAGCAGTTCAATTTCAAGACATTCTTAGCATGCAGAAGGGAACAGCAGGCATGTGTTTATTGAAATTACTGGTGAAGCGGTAGGAATACACCTTTCACATTTCATGCTTCTGTTACATTGGTAGAGTGACAAGACAAAAGAAGTAAACCTATACTCTGTACTTCTCATCTGAAAGTTCGAAAATAAACCTGCTGGTATATTTTTAATAGAGCACTTTGCACATTTCTGATTGCTGTGTAAATGAAGACACTGCTTTATTGACATGTCCAGGAAAGGGTAACACTGATGCACAACCTGATTCCAACTAAGCCCGTGGATGGTCACTTACAGACTGTGCTAATCAGAATCAGAAAACCTCCTCTGCCTAAGTGCTAGCCAAGAGCTATGCCACTGGTTTTCTTGCCATTTGCCACACCTATAAGAGAGTCAAGTTAAAACATCTCGTGGATGCATCAAAAGTAATTTTTTTGACAATTATTTGTGAACAAGCCCCATTTAGTTCATACTTTCTGGAAATACCTAACAAGAGAACAACTTGATTGGATAGTGTGCAAACTAATACCATCCAAACGAAGAGAAGTGACCTACTTTCATTTCAGGCCCCAAGCAAGGATTACAATGTTCTAGCACCAATATGCCATGAGCAACTATCTTTTCCCCTTGCTAATACAGTCCTGCGTTTTTTATTTCATTGAATGCTTTCAAAGGTCATGGCTTAGATCCAAGAAACAAACTACATTGCCTCTTACCTTTTAAATCCTGAGGAAATCTACTACTCTCTGAATCATCTCTCTGCTCTTTGCACCAGTACACTTAACTATTTGTCCTAACCGCGCGTTAGAGGACTGACTGCTAAAACTCGGACTCAGTTCAGAACAGAGCAATGCCTAATCATCAGCTCCTTGGACAACGTTACTTCTCTTACTGCCTGTGCTATCTCCTCCTATCTAATTGTGGCTACCATAGATTATGTCAGTTAAAGTGTGTTCATAAAGACTCGGCCGTTAACTGCTTAAGAGTCCTTCAAGACTTTTCACCTTAACAGATCCAGCCACATTGTTCTTTGAGGGCTTCTTAAGTGAAGCCAGGTTCATCCTTGACATAGTTCCACTGGCTTTGCTAAAGCCACAATATGGGTTACAGTTTAGCTGGATTGAAAAGCGGATCTCACTAACGAGTGCTGAAGAAAACTGTCTGGAATTAACCCTGGCTCCCACACATCTGGTATCACGCTTTGCATTATGCGGAATTTCTGCTGTTTTAGTAAAAACAGCCACGAGCATCACAGTATCCTCTTCATCAAATAAACATGGAAATTATCTCTCTTGTCACTCACTTCTGCTTGACTCTTACAGAAATGCTGCTGTGCAAACGGAGAAGTAAAGTTAGCTAGTGCTCACGAAAAATTTAACTCCAGAGTACTTGTGCCTAGTAACAATTCTTCAGGAGGATTTAAATACCATCTAGTCTAGTTAATCCAGCTGCATATCTTCTCAAGAATAACTTGCTTTTGTGGAACTTTTTGAACAGAATTAATTAAGATAATATGGCATTAAACATCTTATTACCATACTTTCATGTAGACACGTCCGGAGAAATGGTCTTTGAAGACTCAGAGCAGAAATAACATCCAGATACTGTGAAATGTAGGATATTTTTCTAGTCAAGACTTTCCTGACCATAATTTCAGTCTTCTGTAAGTTTCTGCCTTTCTGATGATGGTGTACACATTACAAAGCAGCTGCTTTTCCTACAGAAAATAATCTCCATCTGAAGACTTACTTTTTTTTTTTTACCATTTTTTTAATAACTTTCGCTGTTATTTTAATATGGACAGAAAAATCCTTCACTATGAAAAGTCTACATGGGGCAATGAAAGAAGGATATAAGCATTTTTGAAGGATACATTAAACAAAAGGAGCAGTTTTGTGGAAAGAAAAATTGTTTATTTGCTTTACTATATGAATTTTTCAGTCTCTTTTATACCACGGAGTTTTAATCATGACAAATGGAATCCAGTTGGCTCAACAAAAATAAATAAGGCATTAATGAATCCAGACAAAATTTTTCTGGCTTTAAAGGTAATAATATAGTTGTTTGCAGTGAATGGTTTTCTGTTGGTCATTCTTGCTTTTTTTTGTTCAAAGAAACTGATTTGGATACATGATAACCAGATCACTGGCTATTACTCATCAGGAAATTATCAAGACACTCCCACTGCTGTGGTAGACTGAATGGCAGTAGTCACTGAGAAGAAAGGTCAGGGTTAAAGTGACTTACCTCCCGGGGAAAAAAGGGTAACGGAAAGTGAAACAAAATGCTGGCAAACACGTTTTCCTCAATACTCCCTCTACACCACTACTACTGCTTGGACATACAAGCCCAGGTGCTGCCTTTATTTCCTTCAGCAAGCACAGTTACAACCCTGCAGGATGCTGCAGAACATTTTATGTGTATTGATAAGAGAGTGATATTGATTAATGAGGTCTAGAGAAATGTGTAGATTTTTCCCCTTCTCTGGGCTGACGTGCACATTGATTTTTTTTTTCTGTGTGCTCAATTTCATTTTAAATTGCTTCTAGAAGTTATTTTGTTGCTAGAGGAGCTTCCACAGTTTCTCTCTGAGCTATGCTGAAATACGCAGTTCATCTATTTATCCAGCTACTCCTGTTACACCCATAACATTGAAATCTCCTCAGACCAAATGTTTTCATTTCTCCTACCTTCTTTGCCTGGCCCCTTTCATGCAAGCACTATAAACACCTTCCATGCACAGTGCTCTTATTATCTTCTGGACTTTACCTGGTTTATTTACTGAATGTTTCCCTTACTTCTGTTTGAATTGAAACACCACCTTCTTCTAGGGCACTAGAAGACAATTCCATGTGAGACAGGAGGTTTAACCATTGCTAGAAATAGTGGAGAGATTCCAAAGCTCACACTGGCCAGAAAGGAAGGCTACAGCACGATGAGCAACGACTGCTGCTAGCGTGCCACAAAGCAAGTATAACCTGGCTGGGAGAGTCAGCAGCATCACTTGGCAGCCGCCTGCAGTAGATCTCTGTCACCATCCTGGCTAGTAAGCAGAGTCGCTGCCTGTCTGTTGAGTTTAACAATGTTGTTGTTTGGTTTTCAGTTTTTTAAATGGTTGGCTTTCACATCCTGTGCTAGCAAGTAGCCATTTTTCTTAACATCTGGCTTTTGTTAAAAAAAAAAAACAAAAAAATACAAAACGAAAAGGACAAAAGGTTTCAGCCTTGACAACTTATTACAACATAGAAAAGATTAAAATGCCTCTCCTTGAACAGTCCCTTGCATCTTACATTACCTTAGTGAGCTTAATCGTTTTGGCATAGCCAATCTTCCTGTGAATAGGAAATAAGATTTGACAGACATCAAAACCACCAGCATCTCCAACAAGGGACTGAAAAAAAACAGCTCTGTTCCTTGTGGAGGGCTGATATTCTAGGGTATCATACAGTGCTGACACAGTGCATCCACACAGCCCCTTGTCCGCTGAAACTGTGCAGCCAGTCACGGAATTATTGTCCTTCAGCTTCCATATCCCACTTCAGAGCCTGGGGAAGAATTTAATTGCTATCTCTGCCCACTGAAGGCATTTTCAACATCACTGAAAATGCAAAAGCAAAAGCAAATTAGAGGAGAAGTCAGCTAAAGCTGACTCACAGATACAGGAAAGGGAAAGCTAATCCTTCCTTAGGAATTGTCAGCGTACTGCATCTCGCAGCGGCGATATTTTAGGCCCTTCTTCAAAAGGGCTCTCTGAGTATGAAAACCCTCATGCTATTATCAATTCCTTTGATATTAACTGAATCCTATTCGAGCAGTTTCTTGCAAGTGCAAAATCAGACACTGGACTACAATCACAAGGGCACGAGATCATCTGGCTCACTGCACATTGTTGATCCAACACGGAACAGCACATCAAAGGTTTCTGGAAATATCATAAGACAACTACTATTTTTAACCTAGATACATCTGCAAATCTGTAGCTACCAATGTAGGTGGAAAAAGTAAAATATGAGCACCTTGGTATTTCCTTAAAATAAATAGTCTGTTGAAATGCAATTATAATTTGGATTTATGAAGCTAAATGATCAGCTTCTGCACAACCTTGGGATTAAAAACTCATATGATTTAAATGGATGGGTGTCAAAAGAGGGCAGCCACGCCATCCTCAGAAGGTGCTAGCTACAGAAATATGCAGGTAGAGGTTGGCGGGTGCCTTCTTTCTTTAGACAAGCTGGCAGATAGCACGTTTCTGTTCTTGCACATGACTTTCCTCGCTTGATAGATAATAGAACTGCTTCCTTTAATTTAGGAAGCAGCAGCTCATGTGCTGAATTTAACCCTATGTAGTCTCTTCCCAGTGCCCATTTAGGCACACAGTTATCCAGGGCAGCCATGGGTCATTGCAGGCAATGCAGGGTTAAGAGACTTAGCGGAGTTGAGTACAGAACAGTCTAGAGAAAATCAAGTAAATCCAGCTGCTCAACTTCTAACAGTTGAAATGGAAAAGCCCGTATTGTGCTATCATAGCAATGCTTAAATTCCTCATTATTTCCAGAGAAATTTAAGTTCACGACTATAGCGGAAATTTTATTTCAGCCCAATTCCATCCTAATTCACAAAGGTGAGTTACAAAAGCAGAAGTCTTTAACATGGCATTGAAACACCAGCAGTTGTACAGAGAGTGAAAGACAATCCATGGAGAAGAGAAATGAAAAGTAATATCAAATTAGGACATAACAGACATAAAAAATAAGTGGAAAGGAAAAAAATCTAGTAAATGAAATGTTGTTCTCTAGTCTTCACAAGTGTATTTTTCCAGCCATTAGCCATTCTCCCCAGTATCCTCATGCAACAGATTGTTACTCCCTGAGGCAGGAGACAGAGGACTTTGTGTGTGTTGGGAACAGTGTGAGATGTTCAGCATTCTGTTGGCAAAGTGTTTGATTCCTGAGCCCTCACCATGCATTAAAGCAAAGCCTACACAGAGATCAGGGCAAACTGCAGTGAATGAGGCTTTCCAGAAACACTGCATCCTTCTGCCTGAAGGGGAACGAGTCTTCAAACTTCGGCTTTCTATCTGGCAAAGATTTAAGCCCCTTGATAGTCTGTTACATTTACAGGTGACCGAGGATGCCCTAATAATAACAAATCATTTCCTGGAATCCCAGATGATGTAGCCAGAAGTCTTTGCATCAGTTTGCTTTAGTAGTAAAATAAACATAAATAAACTATAATATAGTTTATATGTAATATAAATATGTATAATATATAATATATACATTAAAATTATAATATAAATATAGTAAAATAAAAGAAATAGCAGGTCTTTTATCTGGCATTAGAAGCTGCCCTACTGTTCTGCTGCTTTAATCTGAAAATACATTCAATCTAAATCATCTCAAAACATTACAATTTTCTAAATGCTGTCCTTTTGTTATGTAGTAGACATCAAACAGTGAGAAAAAAATAATTTTGCTTGTCATCACATGGAAGATAATTTCTCTGCATCGTTCCACTATCTGGACTAGGTTATTTAAACCTGTTGTCCTGAAACGGAGGCCCCAGGTTGCTAAACAATGTGAGAAGCCTCACAGAGGAGCAGGATACTGAGTCCCACGTGTATCATACCACACAGGAATCATCTATATTCTCATTAATGACACAGACTGCCTATTTAGGCAAGAATCATATCAGTCTTTAAAAAAAATAAAATGAAGGAGAGTCAATGAGAAAAACTGCCACCAGCTTGCTTTTTATTGCTCCAAGAAGCTTGGAAGGTGAGTGTGCATGTTGACAGGGAATATATATATGTGTTGAACGAGGAAGGCCTTTTATTTCAGCCCTTCAAAGACTACCAGCTCCTGATGCTAAGAGCAAACTTTAGTTCCTGATCCCAGTTCCTTTCTTGTGTAATGACTGAAGGTGAAATCTCTGCAAGCTTTTGAAGATTTTTCTTCCCTCCATTAAGTTGTTTTTCAGTCAATGGGAATTTGACAAATTAGTCAATCGCGTACATTGGCAAAGTCTTCATTATGTGAAGGGCATGATAAGTGCAGAGCCATATTGTAAATAAGGATAACAAATACTTCACGCTTGAGTCATCTAGGAAAACAATTTTAAATAAAACTCCTTATGTCTTTACATGACGAGATCCCAAGCTCATTGGGGGTGTTTTGTGTTGTCTAAGGCAGTGCTATAAAAGGTGTCCAATTAGATGGCAAGGTGACCCACTGGCATTAAAAATAATCTGCATACATCTAGATAATAAACAATCTACAAATATCTGCTTTGAGGATTACTTGATGCTTGCTGCTTTAGCACAAGATGTATTCTTTCCTTGACCATGAGCAGAGACAAGAATGAGCACTTCCCTCACCGTATGATGCCCTCTGCCCTCAGGCAGTGCCACTGCACCCTGAGGGTCAGGACAAAGCGAGCATCATTTGGAGCAGGGGTTAAGGAACAAACTCCTCTGTCTGACAAAAGAATGAATGAAAAACTAAATTTGGATGGGAGACATTTCATAGAGTTTAGCAGTTTGCAGTGTCCATTAAGCAAGGTGATTTGAGCAGCAATTTCTTTTCCAACAAGTTCCCTATACAGGAGATTGTTAGTAAGCAGTGAACACACAGCCTGTTTAAATTCACCTCGCTGATAGTTCTGTATCTTCCTCACCATTACAGTAAACCTAGAAAGAAAGTTACCGAGCAGGATTGTCAGGCTTTGCCCATTTTTTTTTTCTTTTTTCTCTTTTTTTTGTTTTCTGTCAGTTGAAACTATGCTAGTTATATATATAATATGAAAGACAAGCAAAGAAAAAGTTACATTTCTGCTTCAGGAGACTGTTCAGAATGATAGCAGCCTTCTAGAAAGGCTTGCCTCAATGCTGATACAAAGAAGGAATTCCCCAAACTTCTTTCTCTGTTCCAAAACTCAAAAAGCTCTCATATCTATGGCCAAGGATGTTTAAAAATATCATTAACAACCTTACTGGTGTTGACATGGTTCAACCAGCACTCGACTATTATTTATCTAAATGTATGGTGCCTCTGCACGTCCAGGGTACAGACTAAAGTTTTAATGAGCTTCGTGCTTGTCACCGTATTTTCAAAATATTCCTACTTGGGGTACGGTGATCGGGCATGTCACACTTGGGTTACTCTTTGAAACAACAGAGTATTTATCACAGAATCATGGAGTTATTGAGGCTGGAAAAGACCTCTGAGATCAGCGGGTCCAGCCTAAATATACTAAATATAACTCCACCATGTGTGACCTTGAAATACGTCAGTAATTAATCAGTAATGAATATTTCTGTTTCGAGACATTAGAATCAAGGGTGCTATATTCATCAGGAGCCATTGCCCACTATTTAATCCCCTGTTCTCTGAGGAGGTGACAGCAGAATGATGGTAGGAAACCCCAAATGAGCAAAGCTGGTTGGCATTGTTTCTCATTATGATTTTTTTAAACTGTGTAGGCCATAGATGCAATTCAGTCAAAAGCTACAGCAGCAGCAGGAGTTTTTTCTGGTTTTGAAGTGATTTTTACAGTATCAGTGTAGCTCTAATTCTTTTAATTCCTTCAGGAAAGCAGCAGAAGGAAACTTCCTGGATTTTGCTATAGGATTTTGGACATAACCATGATTATAAATCAAAGTGAGTGATTTTATAAAAGGAAACTGAAACGTAAATGAATGTCATGGTCTGAAATACCCCTTTTATAACCTCTCTCTTCAAGAGTGTCATACTGAAATTGAATCCTCATTTGTTTGTGATACTGTCGGGTAGATTTATGCGAGGTGTGGGGATGTGACTCTGTAAATTGCCTTTTCAGTGTGCGTCGGCAGTGGGGAAAAGCAAATTCACTGCATATGCAAAACACAGTCTTATTAAGACTTTCCCAGGGGAACTGCACGTAAATCTGGGGACCTGGGAACTTATGTTAAACTTGAAACACTGATTTCATAACAGGCACCCAAAGAAGAAATCACACAGTACCTTTCTTGTGGGAAGTATAAATTCTGAGAACTTTATACCTTTGCTGTGAAATTTCCAGACAACTTGCAGATGGAAAAAATACAAGCCTCAACTTTTTCCAAAAAAACCCATCTAATTCTTTCCAAGATACAACATAAATAACATTTAAAGAATATAAATGTCCTTGATTGTACATACTAGCTATGAAATTCAGCACAACTACTCAGGGGTGTTCCTGCTCCTGAAATTAATTGGGTATGTATCTGGAGCCAAACAGGGTATTTGTCCAAACTAAGATTGTCCCAGGTTTCCCCTAAAAATAATACAAATTAGAAGTGGCAAAGGCACTCGCAAGTGAAGGGTTTGTAAGCTACAAACTTATATTTTATGAGAACACGTAGAGAACAATGCAGAACGTATGAAATCCATTGGGTTTTGTAGAAATTATTACCAGGGTTTAAGTTAAATCCTTTAGAAGTTTCATATGAGTTACACTTAATATCTCAACTGTTAGTCAGAGTGTGCATGTAAAAAGTTAACGTGAAGTGGCTTTTCCCAGCTCAGCACTCCAGTGTGTTAAGCCTTGCATGAGTTATGCTGTAAAAATAGCCTCTGTTCTAAAGCATTTATATGCTACAGAGTGGCTCACTCTGAGAAAAGAAGGTGCTTAAGAATTACACACAATTTGGACTGGCTGTTCAGGCAACTGCAGACTAGTGGGTAGCAGTGAAAGGAAACAATATTCAGGTGGAGACGATAGATGGAAAAGTTTGAATTTAAGGTTCCTGAATTGGCTTTTCTTCTTGGGTTTCTCATGATGAAAAGGTTGCAGAGCTGTCTGAAATGCCTTTTGGCATTGCTGTAGCTGATATTGACCCTTTAGAACATTTCTACCTCTTTTTTGTTCCCACACCTCCCGACAGAGGCAAGTTTCAGAGGAAAGCCAAAGCGCTCCTACCCTCGGTGTTCAGTGCAGAGAGGATAACCTACATAAAAGCAGCACTCTGGAAAGCATTTTGAAAACTGACAGTTCAAAGAGAGTCGGGAAGTTCAAAGCTGCAGAGTCATAAATTAATCATTTTTCATCCCGTACATAAGTGCTGTGTTTTTATTGTGTTTCTCCTTTTGATGTCAGCAGTCTAGCCTATCCGTCTGGCAGAGCAGCGCACCAGTGCATTCCCCACGACAGTGATGTGGCACTCTGCGTTTGGAATCCTATTGTACATTTTAGGAATACACAAATTTCACAGCTTCTTTGAGTTTCCATTTTGTTCGAACAACTGTGGTGAAAATAAGTTGCATTTCCTTCCTCATCACAAAATACCGATCTTAAGTTTGAATTTCTTTTCCGTTTAAGTTAGCTTTTGCCTTCCTAATTCTGCAGGCATTCAGGCCTGTCATGTGGCAGAAACCAAGGCATACGTTTCCTAAGGGGCCAATTACTTTCTGTAATTTAATTATTCTCTTCCAGTCTTTTTATTAGACTGTGACAGGGTACTGTGTTATTTTTATGCTCTGTGTTAGAAGCAGAGAAGAAAAACAACTTCTTTTCAAGAGGAAAAAGGTGGCAGCGGTTGGGATGATTTTATGCATATTCTTCTAATTGAGGTCAAGTAACGGGAATCTGTGTCCGATGTCAGGCAGAACAGGGATCTGTTGTGGTTTAGACCTACCACAGAACTGCAGAAGGGTGGGGGTTGGAAGGGACCTCTGGAGATGCTCTGGTGCCACCCCCCTGCTCCAGCAGGCTCACCCAGAGCAGAGGGCCCGGGACCACATTGTCCAGGCAGGTTCGGAACCTTGCCAGAGAAGGAGACTCCACAGCCTTTCTGGGCAGGCTGGTCCACTTCTCTGTCACCCTCAAAGTAAAGAAGTTATTCCTGATGTTCAGATGGAGCCTCCTGTGTTCCAGTTTGTGCCCATTGCCCCTTGTCCTGTCACTGGGCACCTTCTGTGAGGAGAAACTATTAGCTTCATTTTTCAGAGTAAGGCCCAGAAACTATGTCCCCCTGGGATGTAGTGGCAGTTACATCTCTGGGGTAATGAAATACTTGAGTGACTGTGTGCAAGGTCACACTGAAGTAGAATGGGGAAACTACTGTCCATGCCCTGGCCCCAGTTTCTGAAGTTAATGGCACACTCTGTGTTTCTACAGGTTCATGTTCTGGTGAAGTTCTCTTTAAAAAAGACCCATTGATAGTAAACGTTATTACAAACATTCAGAATGGTACTTCAGAACATGTGTTTTGTCACATACCATACACAGATCTTCCACTGACATCCAGAATTTATCCCCTCCTCAACCTTTCTGAACTACAACTGAAAGCACTTCTAGAACGGGACTTGCAGATACACCCGCCTGTACCGCAGTAAATCCAGGCAAGGCTTGTGCCCTTACTGCACTGAGGAACCCGCAGACTGCCCACATCTGTAGCTGAACACAATCTGTATTAATGCTTGTCTGGGCCGTGCCCATATATTTCAAGCCTCTTACCCCAACTGCAGTGACATTATGCAATTGTATCCCACCACCAGTTCTCTGTCTGCTTCAAAGGCTTGTATATGCATTTATTTGTTACAAAATCATATTCATTTCAGACAGAGTAACATTTACAGGCTGCTAATGCACTATTTGTTGGGTTTATGCATCCGTCTGTGTGTAAGTTTAAAAGCCAGCTTTCATTCCTCTTCACCACATGAACATATGGCGATTCCATTTCTGTAAGTGCTGCTGCATAAATAATCCATCTGGCATTAAAATGGAAGCTCTCCCAGAAGAACTGTCTCTTTTATTAATACTTTATACACAGGCAGCAGCAAAGAGGTCTCATTCTAACTCAAAGGCTGGAAAAATATCCATAGTCACAAGAGTCACACATCTGGTCAAGTATTGTTTGGCTCCAGGCATCTTCAGGAAGGTTTTTTTCAGTGTATTAGAGAGACAGCACATTATCTAATCTGTTAACTTATGAACATCTCATAGAAAAATGGCTAATTAATATAAATGGGAATCTTCCTAACAAAGGCACAAACCCCACCCCTGAACAAAATCTGAAGAGAATTAATAAAGAAAGTTAACTATTCTTAGAGTTCAAATATCACAGACCGAAGAAAGTTTTGTTTAGTTTCACTTACAGGATATCCACATAAAATGAAGAGATGTTTACCACAACTGCAAATTTATTTGTTCTGCCAAGGGCTGTGATCGGGACTGGAGTGAAGGAATAGGGCAGAACCTCTCCTACAATTAATTAGGCACGCAGCAGCATCACCGGGCTCTTTTCAGTACAGCTCTGAGTTTGCAAGCACTGACACTAAGGGTAGGAAACAGAAGCACATTTTATAGCTATATAGGTAAAATTGCCTCATTAGCTCGCATAAAGAGTGACAAGTTCAGAAAACAGCAGTGCAAAAAATTCCACCATTTTGCCAAAAAATTTTCTTGTTGTTTGTTTAGGGTCTGTCCAGTCCAAAAATGTCTCTGGATCATATTAACTTTCCTCGTTGCTATTTCTTACCTCTTTGATACCCGATTCCTTCAGCTCACATATTAACTGTTCACAGGGAACAGAAACAGCAGAAAATGGAGGTATTACAAAAGGTATTTTCCAGAAGAGGTGGGGTCTTTGGGGGGAGCCACAAATGAAGAGCCTACTGAAGGTTTCCATCTATAATAATAGGGCTGCTGATCCAATTTTGAAACTGTGCCCTAAGCTTATTCAGCAACAACCAAAAAAGGCTGAGGCAAGATGAACTTAAGGTGACAGGTTCGTGATCTCTGACTCTGATAAGTGCATCTAGCAATTTGGTGTCCTAATTACAGCTCTTTTTGTTTTTTTTTGGTGGCCTCTTCTCTGCCTATGAAAAGGCAAAGGCAAAGCAGACACTGGGAGGAGGGGGAAATGTAGTAGCTAGAAAGAATGAAAACTGCTTAGGTTCATTGGCATGATCGAGTCACTTCAGAATTACTGGGAAACTAAGAAGGGCAAACCCACACATTTAGCACAGGAATATATTTAGTCTGTCCAGAAAAGAGTAGAACAAAGCAGGATCAAGACTTCTTACAAAGGAGCTCAGTTGCACCATTTGATAACTGTTCTGTAAAAACCAGAAAGCTACATTTTATCTCACATACAACTGTCCCACAGAACACTTGTACCCCCCTCCCCGGTATTCCTCTAGCTCCCCATCTGCCCCGGGCACCACCCCACAGCCCAGTGCAGGCCATGATGCCCTAGCTCTTGTCACGCCCAGCCAGTCCTGGCCATGCTGGCCTGACAGCCTGCCTGTGCTAGTCAGTGCATAAATGGTTTCCCGACCGGAAGCCCGTCATGCTTCGCAGGCTCAGAGCCTAGGCAGATGAGAGATGTGACTGTCTCTGCTTGACACCATAAACATGACTTCTGCCAGCTTTATTTCGCATGTCTTGAAAGGCTTAAAGAGGTCAAATGCTCAAAAGCTTCTGTGTACACCAGGATAGGTTGGCTTGCTGCATAGCAGCGGGAGGTAAATATGTAAAGTTGACTCTTCCATGCTGCTAGGGAATCTCTTTGCTGTATCTTTCCTTAAACATAGCTCCAAGCTTTCAGTCTGCAGTTTGGATTTGTAGAGTACTGCACATGCCACCTGAAGAAGCTTCACGTCACAGTATCTTTAGCTGAACAAAACTGTGCTACAGCAGTGACCTGGAAGATGCAAAACACAGTGAGTAAAGAAACCCACTGCTCCTCAGTTAAACAAGCTTTGAATCCTTTCTGCTGCTTGCATGGGCAACATCACCTTAGCTTCATAAAGTCATGGCAAAGGTTTGGGATAGGGAAAGAAAAAGGGAAAAAAAAAAAAAAAAAGACAAATGTTTACATTAGCTAACTTTAAATGTGATCTTCACTGGAAGACCCTGACATGACTTGCACTTACTGATTTGCCTTTTCAGTACAGCAAGTTACCCACCATCAGAGTACAGGCCACAGTCTGCTGCTGTGCAGACAGAGACAGGTGGTGGGGTTTATTTTTACTAGGCTGTGAGTTATGTAATCAGAATACAAATGTAGATCTGTCTTTTCTTAAGTGAAATAATAGGTTTGGAGGAAAGAAGAAGTAAAAAATACATACACAATCAACAGTCATCTAATACAATAGGAAAGGGGATCCTAAAAAAATCCCATTCACGAGTTTGAATCCAGCAGTTTGACTGCAAAACATTCTGTCTAATTCTGGGGTTGACTAACTATGACAGAACTGCATGCAGATGTACGTGGAAAAGGCAGCTTGAAAGCAAAGTCCAAGTGCTGTCCAGCTGGTGCTAAAACTCTCTCCCTGCCCATTTTAGTAATAATGCAGTAAATATTATTTACTGGCTGGCTCAACATAGTCCCCTGCTCTGATAGGTTAGAAGAAGTGATTATACCCGTTTGGTTTTAACACAGCCTGGGCATGAACGTGAACTGTTAATGTTTTGTGGTAACAATCACAGAATCACAGAATGTCAGGGACTGGCAGGGACCTCGAAAGATCATCCAGTCCAACCCCCTGCCAGAGCAGGGTCACCTACACCAGGTCACACAGGAACTGACCCAGGCGGGTCTGGAACATCTCCAGAGAGGGAGACTCCACAACCCCCCTGGGCAGCCTCTTCCAGTGTCTGTCACCCTAACTGTGAAAAGATTTCTCCTCATGTTTCTGTGAAACTTCCTATGCCTCAGCTTCCACCCATTGCCCCTTGTCCTAACATCAGGTGTCACTGAGAAGACCCTGGCTCCATCCTCCTGGCACTCACCCTTTATGAATTTATAAACATTGATGAGGTCTCCCCTCAGTCTCCTCTCCTCCAGGCTAAAAAGCCCCAGCTCCCTCAGCCTTTCCTCAGAAGAGAGATGCTCCACTCCCTTCATCATCTCTGTGGCCCTGCACTGGACTCTCTCAAGCAGTTCTGTGTCCCTCTTGAACTGGGGGGC
>JANHFX010025484.1:0-45669 GCA_027560015.1 Chloroceryle amazona
GTGTGTTCCTAAACCTGGTACCAGAATCCAGCTCCTGAACACAGCTCCCGTCTGCTGCGGGGCCCAGGCTGGGACTCTCCTGGTGGCTGCTCCACAGCACCAGTGGTGACGGTGATGGAATTACCATCAGGGGGTTGGGTTCCATACTGGTTTTGTATATATTTTTACATGTGCCATTTTTATTATTCTTCTCATTCAAGCCGTTCTAGTTTCCTTTCTAATCACTGAGTCTCTCTCCCTTACTCCCTTGCTCTTTATCTTTGGTGAGGATGGGAGGGGGGTTAACAGAGAGCATCTGCTACAGGTCTAAGGGGCCGCCCTGACCCTAAACCATGACAACCTTTTACAACTTCTCAGAAGTCTCTGTGAGTTTCTCTATTCATGGATTTCTTCTGCATCTGGATTAGGTACAACTAAATAGATCACTGGCCACCAGGCTGATGGATATATTATGACTGTACTAGCAGAGTATGTTTAGTTTTCTCCTCCAGCTTGTTATCAATGCTGCCTTCTGACTACTGCTGTATGTGTTACAAAGTGTCTGAGTGGTAATGAAACCAAAATGCTTCATCTATCTTGGTGTGTCTTGTGGAAAAGTGTACTGTAAATTTTCTCTGTTTTCACCTTTTGGTATCTCTGTGACTTCAGACAAAGCGAGCATTCCAATCTGTGACAGAACTGCAGACAGCACTCGTGTTGGTCATACGCTTTGGTCATGTGCCCTCCAAAAATTTTAATTCTCCGAGTGCTACTCAGGAATTTCTATTCCTGCTGCTTAGGAATTTATATTTCAGGCACTGCTGAAAACAGCAGTCCAAGAGTATCTATGTATAGCTATCTTCACACACCCTCTTGTAATGACAAAATTTTATACTGTGAGTACATTTTGAGAAAACAATAACAAAAGAATCACAAATCAGTGGGAGCACTATTTAGTTCAGTGTAATAGATAAATAACACTGTGGATAATTTTAACACTTCTATATTTAGGGAAGTGGGACCTTGTAGTATGTTGGTAACAGTAAAACTTGATCAGTGTGAAGTACCAGATGGTGTTCTATAAATGCAGATCTTAGGGCAAGCATCTCAAGAACTCTTGTGCTATGTGAGTACCAGAGAAATTATTATAACTGTCATCAAATGGGTCACTTTATAACTGCTTCTGAGTCTGTAGTGTAACTGGTGGGAAAGGCAATTCCTTTTACTAATCAGGGTAATAGGGCAAGCATGGTTTATCTTAGTGCTTTACCTGAACATGTTTCTCAAAATGAAAATCTAGATCCTCCTCGTGGACTCTCAGTAGGTGAACTCTTCAGAGATTCTTTGGGATTTGTCACACCAGAAGGCTATAAGGGTGAGTCCAGCCATGAGATTTTACAGTTTGGAGCTTTGTTTTGTGCTCTCACTGTTTGGACAAACTAAATGCTTAAGCATGAGGCAACTGAAAAGCAGTCAGGTGGAATGAGCTGATAGAGACAAAACTGATACACATCTATCTGTGTCAGTCCCATAGTTTTTTGGAAATGCAGCACTCAAACTGTGGATGCTACTCCTTTTGAAGTTTAATGCAATAGAAATGGCATTTCTCTAGTTTTTCCTGGAGATGGCCAAACATCTGCCTGGCAACAGGAGGCAGCAGATGAATTCCTTATGTTGCTTTGCTTTTGAGTGCAGCTTTGCTTCATTTATTACACCATCTTTTTCTCAACCCACAAGTTTTCTCACTTTTGCCCATCCAATTCTCCCCCATCCCACTGCAGAAGAGTGAGTGAGTAGCTGGGTCGTGCTGAGCTGTTTGCTGGGGTTGACCAGAAACTTTAGCATAGTGCTTTACATCAGATTAGATGCATCACCTCGGTTTGTGACAGCAGATGGTTCAAATACATCACTGTAATGACTGTCCTATCCGAACTGACTGCCTCTTTGTGCCACACGTAAACGTAGATGGCAGCAATTTATTGCAGGTAAAGCTCCTTGGTTACTCATTTGACAGCAGTGCTGATATTCTTTTGTCTGTGATCTCATTTACTTTGGGTAAAACCATAGTTCCCATCTGTTGTTGTTTATGGCAAAACTCAATAGTAGTTTGAATAGATTTTATTTTTCATTCTCTCTGTTTTTTAGTATTCTTTCTCATGATTTGTGTGTGTGTTTGTTGTTTTGTTTCTTTGCTTGGGTTTTGTATGCCATCACTCTGAAGTGTCTGTATCTGCTGGAATGTTTTCTTGATAACATGCATTTAAAAAAAAATAATGTTGTATTAAGATAGCTTTGTGCATGTAAGATAATGGTTTATACCTCATCCTGTGCTCTGACAAAGACCATTTCCCTCTCACTCCCTGAGTCCGTTTCACTTTGCTTGACCAGACTCTTATGTAAAAGTAGATGTGTGTGGAAATTCATATGTGCGAGAAAACAAAATCCAACGGAAGTGTAAACAAAAATCCAATGAAGTGTGAACAAAATGAAGTAGGTTACTGAAACAAGAAAATCCCATATTATTACCTTGTCCCCTCTTTCACTTGCATCTTGTAGAAAGAATAGCAAGGCCACGATTGTGGTGTAATATTTTATTTTTGCAAGAGCTTTCTTCAAGCACAGGGAGAAGCTTTCCAAAGATCTTACAGTCTTGGTTTGGAATTCTCTTGCATGAAGGAAGAATCTACTTTAAGGAGAAGCTACTGTGTTTGAAATGTTCATGTGAGGAAAGCTTATCTCTCAGAATTGAAATGCTGCCTTTTTAGCAGTGCAGATCCACATATGTCATCCATGGTGTGTTGTTAAAACATTCCATATGCCCAACTACCCGTTTCCCTATAGTAAGAATATGTGTGTCTCTCATACTGATAAAATGAAATCTAAGTAGTTAATAACTTAATCTGTATCCTTTTAATCAATAAAATTAATTATGCTAAAAAGCAGAACGGAGGGAAATGTTTAGGTTCAAAATGTAGCAAACAGTTAAAACTGGTCCTTATAGCAGTAGACCAATTAAAACTGTTCTGTCAGGAAAAACGTTTGTCATTCCAAGGTGGCATTTTTAGAACAGAAAAGACCGCAAGTAGCGGAAACCAACTGAAATGTTTAAATAATAGCCAGAGATAAGCATTCAATAAAAGTAAGGAAAAAAACCCAACAAAACTCATTCAGTCAGGTGTTTAGCACCATGCTGCAAGTGAATGACTCTGCAAGCTGCATTCTTATATAATGAATATATCCCATGCTGAGTTCAGAGGTGTCTGTTGGAAACAGGGAGGCCACACCAGTCTGCTAAGGGATGAGCAGCAAAAAGCAAAGCAGCAAACAAGCGGTAGAGCTTTCCTTCTGGTTCTCCACATAGCCATTTCCCCAGAGAAGTGCATAGTGTTAATATTCACAGTATGCCACGAGTATCAATTATAATGTGCAAGGCAAGGAAATACATAATGTAAAAAGTTTACCAAATACAAATTTCTCAATTGCATAAGAGTCTTGAAGAAGTGATGTGATTGCCTTCCTTTTCCTGCAAAGGATGGAAAAGAAATAAGAAGAGGCATAAGAGGCGAAGAGATTATGATTGACATGGAAAATGAGTACGTAGAGTTTTGCATGTGCTGTACGCTTTCTGTTGCAGTCAGGTCGCACAAAGCGTGCGGTACCAGATGCCAGTATGAGAATCAAGAACATGCAGTGTAAATAACAGTAATTTGAACTCAATATCTGCAGACATTCTTCGTTAAGTCCACAACTTGCTCTTACTAGAGAGTATTTGTTAGAAAGTTCAAGCCTGCTCCTTCCTACGCTTTTCCTTTGAACCTCTGTTTCATTTTCTTCATGCATTTGTAACTGGTACCTTTATCTATATTAGGTCAATAGTGATCTTCATTGCCAGGCTGTTCCTCTGATAAATTGATGCAAGTTTCTGTGTCTCAATGTTTACCATTTTTAGGGGTAGAAACAGCCAAAGCAGAACTGTAAAAAGCACTTTACATTGGTTTCCTAATGGTTTAAAGGCTAATGTTGTTAAATCAGTCTTGAATACCTCATCCTAAAGATCTCTGACATTAAGATGCTACCATCCATTCAGTTCCAGGGATTCTTGAAAAATTATCTGAGTAATTCCTGTAAGAAACATGCTGGAGTATAAAAATGATGCTTTAGGCTAAAAATCTTTTAAATAACCTTCATCACACAGAAGGCTCGCTTAACGGTGGCACCCAATACTGATGCCATACCAATGGCTTGCAAGTGATGGTTCAGAAATGCCCTCACGGTTACCTTTCTTCCATCAGATGTATGTATAATCTCATAGTTTTTGCATGCATGTAGCAGCCACTGTTCTCTTGGACATGGTCCAGCTTGTGCAACCTGTTGTTGATGTTAGTCTATGATGGTGGCCTTGGACAGATTTGGCAGACACTCTGTTTATCAGCTTTTGCAGATTCAATGGGATTACTAGTCTCCTGCATTTATTTTCTCTTGGGAGACTTTCACACATACTTGTCCGTGCTTTTCTTTTCTAGCAACTATTTCTTCATCCAATTCTGTAGGTATCTACAGAATCCACTTTCACAGAAGGTGCTTTTATGACACCGTGAAGTAAGCAGTCCTTGCTACAAAACCACCACTTCAACCTCCTGGCTGAGACTTCAACACAGCAGGAGCACCCTTTACCAAGATCTTTGAAACCCTGCATCTGGCAACAGCCGACAGTGCCGTGTCAGGTCCTAGAGTTTTCATTTGCAGCTATTTATTTAGCTGGCAGCATCTAGACTGCCTCCATTCATTATGCATTTAGGTCTTGCTTACATAATGTTAAACAGAAGTGTCACTGATAATCAAGTCATGAACGCTTTAATCTCATTAATCCCTGCTTTTGTTTTAAGCATAATGAAAAGGAAAAGTCATCAAGTTTACAGTTTGTCCTGTGTTTGGATACCTTGGTATCTGTGTCTGCTTCTACCCCAGATCTTTGTGTGAAACAGATGCAGTACGTGGACTCGGATTCATCCAGTCATCACAAATCTTCATTCACCTAAACTGCAGCAGCATGGCTCAGTCCTCTAGGTCAGCTTTCATATCTCAGGGGCTTCAGTGAATTCTCAGGATGTCTTCCTACTGCTATCTTTAGAGAACCTGAATTTTTACATTTAAACTGACTGTAATATATCTAAGAACAAACAAAATTGCCTAGTGACTTCCCCCCCATCTACCCCACTGCCCCAGCCTAGAGTGTTTACTGGGATCCTGTTGTTTACCTAACCAGTGCTTATTCCTGTCCAGGCTTCATTTTTGTTTTGTTGGGGTTTTTTGGTTTGTGTGTTGGTTTTTGTTTTTTTTGGGGGGGCTTTTTTGTTTGGGCTTTGTTGTTGGTGGTGGTTTTTTTTTTTTATTATTATTTTTTTCCTGTTGATATTCCTGGACAGGTAGCTTTTATTGATGTCAACTTCAGTGACTGTCAAGGAACCAATCTCATAACTTCCAGATGCCCCTATTTTAAGAAAATAAATCAAAGATTTAAAGTTTTTTAAGACAGTGAATTAATTGAAGTGTAGATTGATCATTTACTCTATCAAGCACTACTTTTGACCTACACAGAGAAAATGCTGTGAGTTCTTTGCATGTCTGTGAATTCCTTGTTTTTAAATTTTCCTTTTGTCATAATCTGATCTATGAACAGTTCTCCTCAACCAAAACAAGATGAGCTGTGGTGAACAATGGGGAATTGTGTGAGGGAGGGGAGCGAGCAGGAAGCATTACTGACCGCTGATGCTAGAATTCCATAAATTTCCCTTTCATAGCAGGCATGGCTTCAGTAACAAGGGTCATTAATATCAGTATTGCCATGATTCTTAATGTCAATTAGTTTTTTGTGTTTTTTTTCAAGTCAAAAAAAAAAAATCATCTGGATTGTACTCATTAAAGTTGCTGCAGTTTCTGACCAAGGAATCGTGTCTGTATGTTATGCGAATAAAACAGCATGTAAAATATAACAGCACTTTTCAATGATTTATAACCTCTAGTTTTCTATGATTTTTAATCATTAAAGAGTATGTAAAAATGTATTTTATACACAATCTTTTATCTACTTTTATTTTTATATTTCTCTGTACCAATTTATTGCAATAGATATATCACCATTACTATAGACATTTATAGTGCCATTAAAATTCAATGCCACCATAAATTCATGCTCCTTAAAGTGTTGACATTTGTAACAGCTTCCACAAGGACATATTTTCTACTGAAAGTGAAACTTGGAGTAAGTTGGAGAAACTTTTGTTAAATTTAAGATGTAGAGAAGGAAATAAATGTCTTTTATCTGCTTTCAGTAAATTCAGTGACGTGTGTGAGACCAAGTGTGTTATGCCCCAGTTTTGGGGTTCATTTGCTCAAGCCACTTCAAGCAAGTTAAAAGTAAAGCACGGTATACAAAATAAAATTATAAAGCAATTATTTACTGCCTGACACACAATATCTAGACAGTATATAATGAGCTATGTGAGTAAGAATTAATATGCTGATTCTTCCTAAGGCACCTGAAGGGTCTTTGCTGTCCCAACAGGCATCAGTCAGGAGAGGAAAGGTTGGTCTCCACCGCTCTCTGGGACAGACAGTCAGTGCTTCCAAGCTGCTCTCTTCCACAAGGTCAGTTGAAAGTGATGATGCTGACAGCAGAACATGTTTACTCAACTGCTCCTGACTGGGCTGCCTCGCCTTCACATATTTTTTTCCCCTCTTCTTCTTTCCCTTGCTGGGATTTCATACTTCTCTGAGTTGATATTTTTCTCCTGAATCCATGATTCTGTCTCAGCAATCCCATCTCTCTGTAATTTTTACCTTCCTTACCTCTCTACAGACTTTCTACAGCTCTTCCTGAGCAGTTTCAGTGAAGTTGAGGCAGCTGTGCAGGCTCAGAACTGGGCTGTACGTTCATACACCCTCCACTGAACTGCCTCTGGTGGGAGGAAGCTTACTTACAGCAGAGATTAGAGATGGTTACAGCTAATCATTTTTGGTTTACATGTTGGCAGATGTCTTAATATTGTACTTTATAGGGTGGGAATATAAAATTTAACTAGAAACATTAAAAAAATTACTATTCTAAGTCCTGAATAATTAGGATCATTTAAAGATCATTTAGTATTCAGTTTTTGCCCTGTTAATGGAAATTCAGTTGCTAGCCAATTATCTGTAAATAGCAGCTTTCACCTACAGGATGGACTTTTTGGTATAGAACTGCAATATAAAATAGAGCCTATCTTGTAGTCCTTACCCAGAAGAGCTGAGTATAGTGCCAAAATAGCTCATTATAAGGGCACGAAAGTTTTTCAGACAGTGTGTCTATTTTTTATTAGAACTCACCTAAAGTACCTCTTGGAAGTTGAGAATTCAATCAAGTTTCCCAGTGAATTGTGCTCAAGCTGCAGAGAAATAGACATTTAGGAAAACACAACCCCCAGACTCTCTAAGCAGAATACACGCACTTAATCTAATTTATTGTGTTAGATTGTCTACCCCTTCTAAACTGGGAACTTTATATTTGGAGTCTTTTGCACTGCTTCATCCCAGGCAGCGAGTGTAAGAGAGGCTAGAGTTTTTGTATTGCTCTCCAACAAGAATCGGAAGAGTCCTCCCTATAAGCCTTAAATCCATCCCCCATCCACAGGGTAGCATATTGCATGCTCTCTAGAGGGGAGAAAGCTGCTGGTGTAGTCCACATCTTGGCGGAGGTGCCTCTCAGCCAGAATGCTTTGTAAAGAATTCAGCCGCATGGAAAACTTCACCAAAACATTTGCCATCATTACTGAGAATACTGAAGCCCACTTCAGCTCTCAAGTGAACTAACATAAAATCACAACTGAAACAAAACTGGTTTCCCTCCTCCCCACCATTGCAGAATAAGGCAGGAATGTTGCTCTCTCATATTTTCTTTATTAATGGAAGAAAATAGACTGCTGAGTAAGTATCAGCATGGAGTTGAATGTAATGTGTGTGTGAATAGCAAGCTGATTTTTTTCTGTTGCTAATTTTTTTTTATATAAATTGAAAAATGAAAATATGCTTTGACAGTTCAAAGTATCTTTGATAATTGTTTAAAATACCATTAACCTTTACCTTGCATCACTCTGGATTTCACACAGGTAACTCATTTTGACACGAGAGGGGGTAGTAGAGAGTAGCAGTGTGGGTGAGATTGCAAAGAAACTGCCAGAGAGGTGATTGCTTGGAAATCCCAGCCCCTCTAAAGGAAGGTGGGCACAAAAACCTTTGAAAGCACACCTCATGGCTTTGGACCAAGGGAAGGGACTCTACATTTAGATGATGTCTGGAACTTTGTGAAAACTGAAACTGCTGTTTCAGTTCACCCTGGAAGGGCTTTCCGTATGACCTGAGCTGATTTGAAGATTCAGTAGAAACCATCATAAACACAAACTTAACATGGTCCAAGCAGAGAGCAACTAAACATGACTACAGCTGAGGAGAATAATCATCCTACGGGGATTACAGTTGCTGATTGGAAGAGTTATCAAAGACTTGTTGGGTTTTATGAGGAGGCATATCTGATACAATTTATTTTTACACAATGTGTGGTGATCGTGCAAGTCTCAAGATCTTACATTAGTACATTTTCAAGAGCTCCACTGGTAACATCTAAGAAAGAACGAATGACTTACAGGATTTCCTGTTGTAGTATCAAGTAATCAGCCTGAATTAGCAATCACCTTTCATTTTATTTACCAATAATAGTACTTCTGTATACCTGTGGACAAAATTTGTTAGTCAATGAGAGGAAGGCAAAAGAGTTGCAAAAGTAAAGCAGAGGGGAAGATTAAAAAATTAAAATATGCACTAATAGAGTCATAAGCCATTTTTATCATCTTTATTTCATACTATGGTTTATGAGTTGAGCTGTTCTGAAAATAGAGATTGCAGAGTGGTGATAAAGCATGCTACAAAATGACAAATGTACTCTAAAAGTACTTTAATATTTCAGTGTCAGGAATCTGGTATTGCATTTATCATCATATAGTTCAACTTCTGTGTGTTTTTTTTTACCATGAACCCAGCTACACAACTGGAAGTTTCATAAGCTAAAGAAAAAGGAAGATCAGTCAAGTGTTTCTGTCAAAGTCAAAAGAAAAGCTTGATTTTGGGAAAGAGGGTTGTTGGTTTTTTTTATTTTTGGGTCACAAAATTAGTAATATACCTGTGTCCTGGCATAGTTCAGAGGTGCTGCTCTACTCAAAGCTTTCTTTAGAGTCAAAACTAAGAGACCTAGAGGGCTTGTGGTCATTAATGATGCCATTTCTGTGCAAAGTGGCTTGTTAGTGCCGTAGTTCTGACTAACTTACGGAATTACTTTCAGCCAACTTAAATTACCCATCAGTTTCAACTGTAGTGAGAGATTCTGGGAGCAAAATTGGATGAGGCTACAGGATCACAAATAAGTAACTACATCAGGAACAAAACTTTGCTAATGGAGGTTTTCCAGTCTACCAGAGAAAAAGTTTCACAAAAGCTGCTGACAGGATTTTGAAACTGGAGGACTTCATCTGGGGAAAAAAAAAAGGTGTAAATTTTCTAGTTGTAAATGTGATTAGTCATTTAGGTGACTCTTCCAAGAAAGCTTATGGAAAATTCTTTATTGGTAGGAATGTTAAAATCAGATTTGGGTGTCTTTGAAAGCCAAGTTTGAGCACTTTTTAAAGGGTAATTCTACTTGATTTCAGGCAGTATTTGTTATAGTGAAAACAAAGCTTGTGTGACAGCATTTTCATTACTTTCTATTACAGCAATGATAGCACTTCCCTGTGCTCTTGCATGTGTTGTTGGGTCAATGGATTTGACCTTTTCAAGTTGGGCAGCGTGGATGCAAGTGGGGAATGAAATGATCCATTTTTCAGTGGCAGTACCTGCGGGGTACTGTAGATTTGTCAATAGCCTCTCTTGCTGTTCTCTGCAAATGTGATGTGTACCTTGTTTAGAAATGCTTTCTCATCATGTCCTCTCAAGTTGATATCATTGATGTGACTTTAAATCAGTTTGAACATAATTCACGATATTAGTATGAATAAACCTATCAGTTTATCACATATAGACTATCTAATCAGTATTTATGATAGGTAAGATTAATCCCACTCACGAGGAGAGGCTTTTATAATTTATGGGTGTCATCACCTTGCTTGAGTTATAAACTATTCAATTCATTCAAGAGAGAAAAATCTACGTCTTGGGAATGTTCGTTATCCCTCCTTGTGAATTTATTACTCTTTGTAATAGGTCAAGTTTGGATGATAAAGATATTTTTCAGTGATGATTATTGCCTAAAGACTTTGACCATTTCTTGAAAATGAGGCTGATTTGGTAGAAAACAGCCTGGTGCTTTCAGGTCTACACGGCTTTGGAAACACTTCAAAGTTGCAGAAACTTTGACTGTATCATCAAACCACGGTGTCTCTTGGCTCATAGAATTAGGGGTGGTTTTTTTGGTTTCTTTTTCTTTCTTCATTCTGAGAACTAATTAATCCTGAGGACAGGAGCGTTCACAGCATTTGCACTCCTTCACAGTTTCCACCAGATCCACTCGCTCCCTTTGTGAGGAATACACTACACAAAGTCAGAACAAACCCTTTGTTTCTGGCAGGAACAGCCCTGGTAAATGTAATCAAACAAAATTTCTCTTTCCCTGTGTGTTAGTGAGAGATGTTCTGGGCCATGGCTCTTCTGCCATTCCTTTGCAACCAGCAGCCTGTCGCTCTAGCAGTGGATTGTCTCCCACTTTTCCTCAGTCTTCTTTTTGTGTGCCCCCAGCTTTCCCACAGAGTTGGGAATCGCTCAGTTCCTGTATACTTTGCAGTGACTTTTCCATATGACTGATTGCAGAGCAGTTCCCTGTGTCCTTGGAGCAGTGTCCTGCACTGGCTCCTGGGCCTTGTGGGATGGGAATCTCTTAGGGAAAAAGCCCTGCAGCCGTCAATGTAACAGGAGTCCCCAGAGATGGCCAGGATAGGTTTTGCCAAAGTTGCTTTCTGCTGGGTAAAGACTGAAGTAGATTGTTCTTTCTGCTGACTGAATGCTTCTAGAAGCATAATGCTGCATCTCGGTGGAATTGTTTTAACTGAAGAGGTCTTCATGGAAAACACACTGCTGATTTGGGAGCAGTTATGAGAGCTTAGATAGAATTTAAATGAAGATTCCTACAGCACATGCTCGTGGGACTTAAAAAAAAAAATTAAAAATCATTTAAGGTTGGATTTAAGGATTAGCTGAAAAGGGGAGCTGGGAATCATGTTTCTATAAACAAGTAGAAATTGCTTTCTACATACTAATTGGAATTATACATTTCTGTTCTCACATTTCATTAATACCAAACTGCTTGTTATCACAGCTAATAAGAAATAAATCATAATTGTTTTTAGCTATTCTACATAATGAACAAAACCATGATTGCTGTCAGCAGTTGCACTAGGAATTCTTTGTGGTTTTGTTTTCTTTTTTTCCCAATAAACACAACTTTTCTACTATTTGTAGTCAAGAGGAAAACTCGATTGTGTGCCATTGAAGAACATCCCAATTAAATAGCACAGAGATGTTATGCTTTGCCATACATTGAGCACACAATTAGTGGAAAATTTTGAACAGCAAAAATTATTTAGTCTCAATGGTTTGTGGAAGTGTCTGTAGTTGAAAATGAAAAAAAAAATAATGCTGAAAATAATAAAACATGACTTATACTCCAGAACAGATGCACCAAAATGCTTATCACAGAGGCTGCACAGCTACTGACAGACTTAAGTATCGCATTTACCAAAAGAATAATTTTTTGAGTAGTCCTGAGTTTTGATAACTCTATTATCCGAGGTAATTTTGTAGAGCATTTTAACAGGCATAATGAAGAAAGTTGTAGAGTCATACCGTGTATTGTACAAGTGTGTGAAAGAGTTATACGGAAATTGACAAAGTGCCTCTTATGTTGGCCCTGTTCGCAGTACCCGACACTTCCATGCTTCTTCGTGGTAAAACCTTCAACGCATTTTTGGGTCTATTTCCATTGTAATGGTACAGGATGTAATATAATACAAGCTTTGTTTGTTTCAAAGGTAAGCCCAGAGCACATGCATCTAAACCAGGAAATAGCCATTGGTTAGAAGTGTATCTAAAATTCCTTATACAACCCAGCAGTGATGGCAGAGTTATCTTGCAGTGTTCCCGGTGGTAGCTTCCTAATTGACCTTCTTCTTGAGCAGGGATCCAAGGACTTTTGGAATTGGACATGCAAGCTAATGGGGTCATTTAATTTGCTGAACAATTCACATATGCTGTCTTTTTGTAGCTTGGTGTTTCTTTTTTCACTGGCTACTTTTGTTCCTTTCGGCTTTGGACGTAGCTTTATCTGGTTCCCAACTGAGAGTGTAAAGGGTGGCAAAGACACTGGCATTAGTGTTTCTGCAATTAAAAAAGAAAAGTAGAGTTGCTTTCATGCTCCAAAACTCAGCATTATCTTTTTGGCTCTTGTAAAAGTGTATCAGCATGCAATTCCAGACTTTGGGGATATTTAATAAGGACTGAAACTGCGCAGCACTCTGAAATTCATCGGTGTTTTTCTTCGTGGTGATGTTGGTCAGAGTTCATTCACTGCGAACAAACCAATATATTATCCCTTCAAGAGCATATACTGAACTTAGAATTTCTGATGAACTGTTAAATATGAGTGAACATCAAATGTCTGAATTGATTTTCATAGAAAATGGCAGTAACGTTAACATTTTTGAATTTTCACACCCCCCCCCCTCGATATTTTGAAGTTTCACATTGACCTGATCTGACATGTTTCAGAGTGAGCTTCTTTTCCATGAGTTTTAACAGTCTCTGCCTCTTGGTCAAGTTTGCACCTTCCTTGCTTTCCACAGCATCTTTCAGCTGTGGCTTTCATTTTGCAGGAGACTTCATTCAATAACCAGAGGGTCTCTTTGCCACTCCTGCACATACCTATCTGGTGCTGGATGTTTGAAGTCCAGTGGGTCACATTCAGTTAACGATCACATTCAATCTGTGTTGACAAGATACTCAGTGCCAAATCCTCAGTGTTTTTAACGTGGCTGTCTGCAACATTTATTTATTGTCTTAATGTGATTTTTCACTCTATTGCTCGTATGTATGAGAAGAGAGGATTTATTGCAGAAAACTAAGCCAACAGATCTTTCTGCAGTTACCTGGTCTTCTGAAAAGTTGTGTGTGAAACTGCCTAATTGCTCTTTGCATATATATGTGAAAAAGATTATATTAGCCTGTTCGACTGTAGTGAAGCTGATGTCTGTCTGTCAATGTACTCTCTCGTGGAAAAACAGGAACTTCTTCTCATGAGCCTTGCATTTGCCTTAGGGTGAAATTCTCTTTGCACAGGATTATGAGTCATAAAACCTGACAAATGCAGACAAAATACAACAGAACATAACAATTGGAATTACTGTAATAGTGGCCATCTTGTATTATTTGTAGCATTGGTATGCTTAGAATAATTTTGGTTGTGCAATAACATCTTTCCGTGGTGAATTCATTACCACAGTTTACTGTGATTTCTGATACAGAATCCAGTTTTTATTACTTTGAGATTGTTCTTCAGTAAATATTAATCTAAACTAATCTTCAGTTAAACACTGTGATGATGGGATAATTTTTTTTCCAGCCTCCCAGTCTATTTAAATTTTACTTTATTAGTGTAGGAAGTGTGTCAAGAGCCATGGCATTTGCACTGAGTCCAGTAGAAAATTCATGCTGGTCCTACAGTGACAGTTGTGATGTGTCTGGGGATCAGGGTTGTGCCTCAGTGCACCCTTGGTGTTCTTTAATCCTCAGTTCATTATGTGATCCAGGAATTCCCCAGTTTAGCCATCAGTAGATGAGAACAGGGAAGTGTTTGAGAAACTGGACTGACTTGGACTAAACACCCTGGGGCCTTCCAAGTAAAGCAAATGACTACCTGCTCCAGGGCCTCTCCTGATGGGAATATCAGATGGTCTCAGACTCCTCCAGGCAGCTCCTGAAGTGCATATGCTGAGTGCTTTAATGTGTACTTGACCTCCCCAGGTGGACAAGGTGGCAGTCCAGGGACTCTCCTTGGTGGGTCCTCCTGCAGAAGTGACAAAAGTGTGCATATGTAAGGTGCTCGTTAAACAGTCAATAGAAACCCATCCTTCAGATACAGGAATGGTGAGTGGCACAGGAGAGTCTTGTGTACATAATTAAGAAAGGTGGATATTTAGTAAGCAATTAAAGATCAGAAATGCATCCTGCATGAACTGCAGTGGTGACGGAAGACCGTGGACCCAGCAGCATACAGGAATTCAGCAGCACAGTCCTGGGGGGCAGGGTGTCTTTGCTGCTGCAGCTGTGGCATGCTTGGAGTAGAGACAACTTTCATGATATGGGCAGACACTGGTGATCTTGTTAAAGAGATGTGATTCCCCAGGCAAGCATTGCCTTCTGCAGAGCTCCTGACAACCAGGGGGTTTGTTATTTTGGTTTGTTTTTAAACAGTGTATGAGTGCACCACTGAAACAGTATTCTGCAATTGAGTTTAAAGCAGAGCTTCCCCTCGGGGTATTCAATACTGCAGAATTGTAACGAGACATTTGGTGACTTACTATTAGCCTACCTGTAAAGCCAGCTCAGGCAGGAGGCAGGGACAAGGGCCTGAACTTAATGGGAGCTCTTGGGCCCCCGGCTGTTAGTCCCAGATAGGGTTGCTCAGATCCTATTGATGCCCTGAAGCTATGTAACATATTTTCCTATCAGTTTAATGCTGTCAGTCATGACCTTCTGACAAATGAGATCATAGCGCTAATTCAACTAGAGTATCTTGTTTAGTCCATGTAGCCCTGATTACTTGGAGAAGACAGAGCACTGCACCAGAACTAGATAGTTGTTTTGAATATAAATAACAGTCTATGAAGGCTTCTAAATAAATAATGCCATTAATCCAGTGTGTGCTCACTCTTTTGTGTGTTTCATTTGTTGAAAAGAATCAGAAGCAATATTGTGTTATTTATTCCTAGAATAATGTTACTATAGTAACCGTTGTACCTTATTGTTAGATGTATACAGGAGTTTTAAAGTTACTTGGGAGAGAGATAAATTTGTGAAGTAATTGGGTGTTTTCAATAAAAGAGGGGTTTGTCTTCCTTGAGAGGCTTGGTACAGCAAGAAATCTGAGAGCTTTATAAAGTGAAGGATGGGGAGGGGAGTGAAAGGAGAGGAGAGGCTGTTGGATGTGCAGTGGCTGGTATTGCACTAACTTGGCTCGTTGTTAACATTGTTTTACTGTGGTAGTTCTGAAATGTGGCCTGTGTGAGTAACCATGGAAACAGAAACTCTACAAAGTGAGCACCTAAACAGTGTTGTAAGAATCCTTCAGATGTGATTAACTTGATTATTAGAGATAAAATGCCCCATAAATCTCCTACAGGGTAGGTGAAAACTGCTGCTTCACCATGATTCCCCAAACCTGGAGTCTTCTGAACGCGCATAGAGAGGCTGCCTTGCTGCTACCTAGCTGCAAAATCTAGTGGGACTGTGGGGTGGCAGGGGAGAAAACCCTTGAGGTGCCTCAAAAGTCAATGGAAAGCAAGTGCTGGTACTTGGGACGGTAGCTGCTACTTTACCTTCTCAGGCCTCGTGGGATTATTGTCAAGGAGAGCACACAGGACAGGACCTCTCTCCTATAAAGGCCAGTCCTCTTGCTAGCTTAAACAAGATCCCGAACAGGTATGAGGAGACTTGAGAAGAAACTACTTAGCATTAACCCCTTTTTTCTATTCTAGTGCAGTTTTCCAGGTTCACTGATGTTTTCCTGCACTTTCCAATGTGGTTCACATGCTAAAACTGTGTGTGTAGTCGCATATTAAAATCTTGAGAAAGTTTAGCATTATGTTTCTGTAATTGCTGTCCATTCAAAAATTACATTTGGCAGCATCGTAGCATCTTCCTTAGAAGGCTCTTATTTCATGTGCAGGTTTGTTTTTCTGACACTATGGTTAGTGCTGAGCTACAAAATTATCCCCATCCTCCCCCTTATTTTAACAAAATTCTAAATTAAATCCAGGTAATTTGTTAAATACAAAATGGTGAAAACAAAAACCTAAATCAAACTTAAGTTTATTCTGAGGTAAGCTGAAAATGAATTTTACTGATTTTTTTTTTCTTTAAAAAAACCCATCAAACTTTTGTAAGATAATAGCAAAGAGTAGTTCTGAATTAAAAATGAAGAGGTTTAGGCATTTGGAAAACTACAATGATAAACTGAATTTCTTGGAGTGTCTCAGGTTTATTAGGGACATGGAAAAAAAGTACTCAGATAATTTGGAAACCTGGCAGACCTCAGTGAAACGCTGTTGTTGGTGACTGCTTTTTTTTCCGTCAGAAAAAGAAAAGATTTTCTTAATTAATCTGCCCCTGATCACTTTTAAAGTGTAGTATGTGGTAAGTAATACGCAAGCCAGTTATTACCTTAGATTCATTTTGATGCCATTCGGAATTATTAAAGCAATTATAATTCACCATTCAAAGGACTGAAGGATATAATATATGTCTTAAATTTCAAGAAACACTTTACTTGTGGAAATCTCTAGTGATGCTGAGTGGTATTAATGTGCATAAGGTGAGGAGGTTTTTAGCTTGTCTGGCAGTAAGAGTTGTGGCAGAGGGAGAATGTGGGAGAGTGAACAACAATGTGGAAGAGAATAAAAATCCAAATTGAACGTATGTGCCTTAGAACTCCAGAATTACAATAAGCTGCTTGAGTACACAGGGGTGGGTGTTGACAATTGTTTCACCAAGACTAGATTCCTCTTTCATTTAGTTCACGATGCTATGGATACCTTGGAAACTGGAAGCATGAAAAATAACAGTAGCAATCTGAATTTGCTTCTGGACTAATAAACGTGATTCAGGGATAAAACAGCATGGGACCAAATGTGGAGCAAAACAAATATTAGTGGTTTTCATTCTTTGTAATACATCAGTTTTGCACAAGACTGAGTGCTGTTGCCCCAGTCTTTTAAACCACTTAGGTGAATGGTTTACTTTAAAAAAAACCCCTACAACCATAACTGATGATATTTTCAGCTTTAGAGAAGTCTTTGAATGGCATAAAAAAAGGAAGGGTATGTAGAACAGAATTATACAGGCATTTATGTCCAAACATAGATGTTTTGTGAAATTATTTGAACAACTTGTTTATATAGAAATAGATTTTGAAAAACAGACTTCAGCAGAATTGGAAGAGAGTACTGGTTAGTTTCTTGCCATGTTGGTGTCAGGCTGTCGCTCTGGGAAGAGCAGCATTTTCGTGTTCTAACAGTCTGCTGCTAATTTGCAAGGGACAGCTGCTGACTTACAACAGCAGTATTAGACAAATATAGAAAGCACCTCCTCTGGAACTGTAATTGAACGGATGTGCACAAGGTAATACAAAAGTTTCCCAAGACTGCCATTTTATTTCTAGAGCTACTCTACTCCCAGTGCTTGACTTTAACTGAGATTGTATAATGCGCATTCTAATGTGCGCCAGGGCCTTTCACTCTCCTTCCTCTGCACTGTTCAGCCCTGAAGGTAAAATTTCCTACAGCATATGATAATCCGCTCCTAAAATAAATATGTGCAAGCTTTATAATTAATCTGACAAAGTTCTAACTAAGACAAGTGTATTGCTGGAAGATTTTGTTTGCAGAATGTCACATAAACTTGCCGCCGACGTGCAGGTGTATTTGTATTCTCAGCTGCATGCGTGGATAATTCTTTTCATTGTTTGAGGTGACTGTGCACTGCAGCTGCAAAGTACACTGCAGAAATAACGGTTGTCGTACAAAAGCTTCCTGTGTGCTGTCAATACAAATGGCTTGCAGATAGTTTTTCAATTGCCTCTCATTATGACATTGCAGTTCCGAAGCTGTTGAAATCAGCTTGCAATGGTCTACCTACCAGGGCACATTTTGTCCTCCACCTAACCCTGACAGCAAGGCTAATAGCTGTTCAAGAGGCCAATGGATCTTAATAAAAAATGGAAATGGTTTTGCCCCTTCATTTTAATTAACATTATGTCTACATTTCTATGATAATGGATAATTAAGTGAGTTACCTTGACATTGGAATGTTCTTGGAAATAATTTACTATGCAATTTCATTAGGTTAAAGACATTTATATGTTTTATTTTGAATGGAAGTATCATCATAAATATTTCTGAATATGATTTATACATAAACTAATTATGATTCACAGAGCCGGGATTTTACAAACTGCAAAATTCATTATGTGCATTTTAAAAATCTTTTTGTGATCACACATATAACTCACCTTATCTATTTCTTCAAATAAATATACCCCATTTTTTTCCTTCTTTTCCTGAAGCCTCCAATCATCTGTTCCTCTATAAACGCATCAAGAGGCAGACAAGCATTCTCATGGAATATTATTATTCTGGGGATAGCAAAGCAAAAAGTTTTCCTCCATAAGAGTTTGTTTATTACACTTCAGGGAAAAATGTTAATCAATGAGAAATATTCTTCAATAAAATCCAAAAGAATTATAGAGAGGCAATTTTTGCTTGTGTTTATTCACCAAAGCAGCAGAGCATATGCCTTTCAAGCAAGCTGCTGTATTCCCCAGTAGCGTCCTTGTTCAAGCACAGCTGTGGAGAATATTCTCTTTACCTAAAAGAAAAAAATAAAAGTATACAATGAACTTTCTAGATCTAGTAAGGATCATGTCTTATTCTTAAATCTTCTAGCGTATCTATTTATAAGGAAATAAGGGGTGCGTGCAGGCATGTTAGGTCCTTTTTGCTGTAATGTACCATCTGAAAAATACATCAGTAGCAGTTCTGTTCCTCAGCTTCTTATAGGGTCATGACCTCAATTCAAGAAACTGCTTAACGTCTTCTGTTTGTCCTACAGAGATCCTGTAAACTCTGCTGCAGAACTTCTGTTTTTTTAGGGGTGCCCATAGCTCACAGATAATGGTAGAGTTGCAAAATGTTGTACTATTTTTCGTTTAATAGACATAATTCTATCAAAATATGCATTTCAAATATCCCTCGGAAGGCGTCATTAAAATGAAAGACAATCCTTCATTCCCAGTTTCTGATAGCACTGTCTACTATGTGAAAGCTAACAGGAGGCCACAACTTCTTTCAAAAGGGTAGTAGTGAGATTAGTCTTCAAATTTACTGACAAAGAGCATTTTTAATGTCAGATTTGTAGAAGAAGTTTTGAGAGATCTACTACTTTGTGATGCAAATTACCAACGGCATCATGGAAGAAAATTACACATTTGTTCATTTTAAAGTATAATAAACTACCCTGTTCCAGCCTCGCTGGTTTGCATACCATGGACAAGGAGAGGGGCAGGTGATGAAGAGAGTGGGAAGTGAATAATGTTTTGACAATAAGTATTTTAGGACAGTATTTAAATATATGACGTGATCTGTGAAAGACCATTGCGTGTGGTATTGCTGCAGGAAAAGCTGTAACAGTAATAATCAGGCTATTAAATGGTACAGGAATATCAGATGCCTCTTGGAAACTCTGTGGAGCATTGTTTCGTAACATTGTTCTGTCTGTAATAAATCTTTCTGAAGCCTAATCCTGCAGTTGATTCTCTCACTGAAACGGGAAGTTCAGGACATGGGGATAGCTGGGCTATGCTTTGCCATTGATTGAATCTTCTGTTGGATCCATGGGAGCAAAAGGGCAATTTCAGCTTTCATAAAGCTCCTGTATTCACGTGCTAATACTTGAGATGGACCAGTTTGTAGTATTTAATGGCATAGGTATGTTTTTCTGTGTGTCTCAGCTAAAATCTGGACCTGTCTTTGTGCTTATATATAGTTTTGTTATTTTCAGTCAGCAGAAAACAGTTTGAATTGCAAGTGAAAGTGTCTTACACACCAGGTAAGTGTTCTTTTATAGATATGTAGACTGATTTTCAGATTCTGGCTGTTTTACTGCTTTAAGCCTGATGCAAAATTCCAGGCTTATTCAATAGGTAGAGAGCAAATCTGCTTTTTTCTTCAGAAACAACATTTTCAGCTGCCTTAAGAAATTGAAAGTTTTTCTGGAACAGGATACAGCTTTCTGAGGAGGTCCCACGCCAGAAAATACTCCTGTTGTATTTTAGATTTCCATATTAATTTTAGCACATAATAAATATATTTGGAAACTCAAGTCAGAAGTTGTTGAAAAAGAGAGTTCTTCTTAATATCAACCATGAGTGCTGACTTTGTGATAAAAAGTTTTTCCAGATGCGTGACCGTAAAAGCCCAGTGATGCCACATTTCTACACGGCACAATAACCTGAAGAGCTAAGTCATACGGATTCTAGGAGATGGCTTAATACATCATCTGCAAAATTCATGGTTCTTAATTTTAGACAGATTTCATGCTTTGGAGATGCAATGTAATACACAGAAAATTTAAAAATAGCCCAATAAAAAAAAATAATCAGCTTTTGTCCTTATTGAAAACATAATTTCTCAAGTGCTGCAAGTACTTGGGGTGTGGGGGGCATGGACCATGTGGCTAATGGATTGGTCGCTCAGTGGCAAGAAGATAAGTAAATTAATAGACCTGTTGCACTATTGAAAATGCAGTGTACAAGTATATGAAGGGCTCCACACTGCCTGTCAAACACCCATCCTCTGTAGCTTTGAGTTTGGAGAGCTCAGTGAGCCACCACCTCCTAAAATTTATACTCTGTGGGATTTCTCACGGGCTGGGTCTGGGGACTGCTGCTGGTCTAGTACCTATATGACAAGCAGCATGGGGCACCAAGGTGCTGGAAAGTCCACTGTTCGCCTGTCTGATAACCGCAAAGCTGTCATCTTCAGCTCTTCTGCAAAATGAGCATTCAAGCCATTTCTTGCTGTTGAGTCCTAGGGCGAAAGGGGGGAGCAAGAGGAAAAGAGAGGAGTAGGAACAGTGTTTCAGTCTGGGGTGACAGCATGCCCAAAATTAAAACCTCAAGCTGTTCACAGAAACTGAAAACTAATTTCTGTACAGCCTGTAGTACACTGCCAGTCTTATTTGCAAAGCCTTGGTAATTGGATGAGTAATTTTTCCAGGGAGTTTGTTTTACAGTGATCATAAACTTGAGATCTCCTTTAAGCTCCTTCTACCCACCCCCATAAGGCATCTTATTTTAGCAGCAACCAGAAAAATAGTACCTATTTGTGCTTGGAGCTCCACGATCATTATACTTTTACTGCAGAGGGATGCACTGAAGAACAATTCTTAGCCCCTTTTGTTGTTTGTTTTTTTCCCCTCACAGTCCGTTAACAAGGAATTACTCCAGGTTGGATATTTTTTTCTTTTCTTTTCAATATGGAATCACACACTGACTTTAATGGGAGTAGAGATTGATAATGCTGATTAATTAATAATTAATACTAAATAATTCCTGGCCTATCCTAAGATAAAAATATGCAGTACAGCATGGACCATCTCATATTGGTAGTGCTATTTAATAGAGGAAAACTAAAACGAGAACAATATTTGAGTTTCTCTCTAAAAACTATCCCTGTTATCTTTCTAAAGGTCTAAAAAATCTAAAACTCTAAAGATTTCTCCTTCCATCAGTGTTTCTGATAAGTCATTAGGCCACCTAGCTGAAATGGATATCCAGAGCTTTACTTGTATTTTTATGGAGGAGTCAGGCTTGACAAACTGAAAGAAAATAGAAGTTTTTTAGTAAGGTGAATCATTGACTCAATTTGTTAATACGTGCTGAGAGAACACAAAAAACATTCATGATAAAATTATAGCAGGAGGATATATTTTTTCTCCTATTATATACTGTGGATACTATATAACCTGATAAAAAGAATCTATCAATTGAAATGTTTATGCACTTCTAACTGCATTTCAGTGTCATGGCAGTACTTTATTAAAACATGAACTGATATTGAAAATACTGCCTATGCATTTTATACAACTATGCTAAAAAGAGAAATTTCCATGCAAAAATGTTTAAAGCATGTCTCAGAATTACATAAGAATCAGTTTTATAACCTCACCTTTGACACTTTGTTCTGTATGCTGCAGCTAATACGATGTACATACCCAAGGACTGCCTGTGACTCATCCCTTTAAATATATTTCAGCTCTAATTTCTGCTGCATATTCTTCATATAGAATATATAAAATAATCTTGAGATCTTAAAGGGGAGTCAGTTGAGACATTTTTTGGGAAAGCAATTTTTCAGTTTAACCTTTGTGAACACCTGGAAGACGCAAAACACAGGGAGGGTGGAAATGCATAAAGTTCACCTGCTTTTTGAGAGGAACCCAGTCCATGGTCTCTCTGTTTCTCTGAATAATAGAAGCCTCATTTTTTGAGCCTGCGCCCTCACTCCTTCTCTGAAAATGTCAGTGTTGGCAGCTGACAAGTTATTCAACTCCAGGTCTAACATTAATGTGACAGACAAGTCTGCTGTACTAACAAAAAGTTTATCCGAGTACTACAGTCCTTGTGCAAAAGAATTATTTTTTTCCTTTTTTTTTTTTAATTTCTGTCTTTTTTTTTTTAATAGAACACAAAGTATGAAGGCTCATCTAAGTAGGAAAGATTCATCAAACACTCTAATTAAATACATGACAGCTGGTGAATTAGAGCATTTTGTCTTAGCCCTGCCATCCTATAATACTTCATAATCCTGAGACTCCAAAGTATGAATTAATTATGCTTATAAGTATCCTGATACTCAACTAAAGGGGAAAATAATCAAAAGCAACCGTAAAAGGTCTCTGAGAAAGTAGGCAGCACTGCTAATAATGAGTACCTAGGACCAAATGATTTCCAGATTACTTGTCTCTCTTTTGCAATAGAATCTGCTTGTATTACGACTACTGGCTTAAAGAAACTGCTTGGGTTTAAAACAATGTGTTAAAAATAAAGGCACTCTTTTTTTTTAATAGCCATGTGTTGAATATCAGTTCCTAAGAGGTAGCGAGCGTAGTAAAATGCCATAATCCTCAGCCTTGCCAAGATAAATATGATAAAGAAAATAAACCCCACAATTTTAGAGTAGCCCTGTTGCCTTCACGAAATGAAAGTCCAGAGACACACAGTGCAGATGCTCGTATGTCCTAAGGTTGTTTAGATTTGCTGGTAAAGATGTTTTGGTTGATTTGGTTCAGAGGAAAAGGAACAGAACTCGGGTAGGAATTTTCATGCTGTGGAGTTAAGGGAATTTAGAATATTGTTACACTGAAATATTGCAGATTTGGGGCATTTAAATTCTGAGCATTGAAAACCAAAGACTAAGTGTTCCACTAAAAGTAAATGTGTCCTTTCACATTTTTTCCTCTCTCTGTCAGAAGGGTATGTTGAAGGAGAAACTTTTAAGCAGCTCTGGTGGTTTGTGTTAATATTGTTCTCAGCTTGATATTTTTTTTTTCTATCAAGACTTAAGAGGGCTTTTTTCTGAGGCTTTTTAACTTCATGTCTTTTAATTAAAATATATGGTAATTTGTGAAACATGTATCATTAGATTGCTGTTCCTGTACATTTTGAAGACAATCAGGCTGATATGATAGGTACTGCATGCGTTTCAGCAGCCATGTTTTGTAGCTTTTCTGGTTTCTACCTCATCAAGCATAATATTTCTTTCTAATTTGCCTTTCTGTCTGTTGATTCATTGATGTTATTGATTATTAAAAAGCTGTGAAAATACCTTGAACAATTGTGCGTTCCTGGAGCTTTGGATGTCCTCAAAATCCATCTAGATTAAATTATTTATTTGTGAGGGCTCTTTCTCCTTTTGGTCAGCAGATGGTGATACATCAGTAACGTGGCTGAGACTGAGGAGATGATCATGTCAGACAAACTTGGCATACAATTCTGGAGAATTCACACACTCCTGAGTCAAGAACACTTTTTGGTTCTGCTGTAGCTGTCTTTTGAAGTTGCTTTGTTTCAACCCACTAAAACTACTATTCATTTAACACAGCTGTTAACTAACATCGTTCATGAACTAGCAACCTGATTACTGTTGTTAATCATGAAGCTCAAGTAAAAGTACAGTCCCTGAAATTCAAGTGTTGTCTACTGCTTACCTAGTTAATAGGTGTACTCTGTATGGAACAAAAGAGGAGAAAGATGCCAAACATTTCTCATGATTAAGGCGACTTTGGAAGAAATCAACACATTTTTTGACTTCTGATTTTAGCATGCACAGTGTTGTTGAGAAAAGCGCCCATTCAGCAGCATGCTTGAATGGAGGATGAACAGCTGAATATGGTTTAAGTGATTCCCATTTTAAAGGGTTTTGCTTTTTTCCCCAATCCATCTACTGATGTGCCATTTCAGTATAAGAAATTATGGAAAAGACAGCTCGTCTTGGGTCAGCTTACATGAGAAAGGTTTTCACCAAATAAGACATTTTCATCATTCTCATGGGCTGAATAATAACTTGGCATAATACTGAGAAATGCTTGGCAGGAGATTCTCCATTGCATTCTCCAATTCCTGCTAATCAGAAAATTATGCAGATATGTCCTTTTCTGTGGGCTCTGAAATTTTGGGTGTTGGGGGGCGTTGGTTGCTTGCAGGGGGTGTTGGTGGTTTTTTTTCTTTCTGTGTGTTTTCATTTGTTTGTTGGCTTTTGTTTTCAGGTGGGTTGTTTTTTTTTGGTTACTTCATAGTGTGCTTTCTGAAAAATGAATGCCAGATGAATTATTCAGGTTTGAAGGAACTGTGGGAAATCCCTAGTCCAACTTCCTAGTCATTTTGGCTCAGAAATCAGTCAATGTGGTCAGGTATGATTTATCTTTGTAAATCCATGACAACTGCTCCTGATTTTGGCTTTCTTGCCACCCGCCCTGCATGCTTGAGCAATGGACTCATCTATCTTCCTCACCTGTCTTTGCTTCCACCTCCAGTGTACTATTTTTTGGCTATCAGTCATGACTTCCCTGCTTAGCCAAGTCAGTGCCCTGCTACATCTACTCCTTTTCCTGAATACCAGGATGGACTGTTGTGCTTGGAGGGGTTTGTTCTAAAAGACCTGCCAGCTGCTTTGAGTTCCTTTGCCCTTCAGAAATGCCTGAGGTCCCTCTACCAGATCCCTAATTAAATATTTGTCCATGTGGCTCATAATTTCTGCTATTCCTTATCTCCATTTGACTTTCCAGGTTTCTTATCTGGCCTATGCTTTAGAAAAAGCCTCAGACTGTCCCCTGAAAATGTTGTTGTGACACATCACGGAGGCCCAGTGGAGAACAGTTGTTTATGTGAGAGAATGGGTGTATGATGGGATTTCAGAATGGCACACCAGTTCAGCCAGACACATTTCAATCTTGAACTAAGTAAAATGTTTCAGTTAATTTTGACATTGTGATGTATGTCTGCATAGATAATGTCATAACATTTCTTTCCTAGCGAATACACCAATATGGAAACCAAAAAAAGTATACGTTGAAATTTGTCTAAACTTCAGATGGGATGAAGTAGGGTGAAATGAATATACATATGTCAGAACTTTTGATAGGGAACTTAAAATTTTTGTGAGGTTTAGTTAACAGTTGAAATGCCAGTAGATGGCACTCGGGAATCTATAATGTTCTTACCCATGGGGCTTTCTGTGACCAATGAAACGATGCTTTGCAGTGCTGGGTGCAGCTCATACCACACACCAGCGCTTTCCTGACTTCTAATGGGTAGAAATATTGCTATGTAATGGGAACAACTGATACCAGAGGTGACTGACATGTGGTATGATGGTAACTTTCCCTAACTGGGAAGGTAGTGAGGCCTGTTTTGTATGTTCTGAACTGTTTACTGTCAAGTGAGCTGCAGTATTGTTTGCATATTCAAATATTGTGCTAATTTACTGTCTTTTGCACTGGGATCATTAGCTGTCCAGTGACATAGATGACATCAGTTAATCAGTTCTCAGTTTTGATTACGGCTACCAGCCGTTCCTCAGAACAGTAGTACAAAAGTTCTCAAAAAAATAAATGTCTGAAGTTTATAAAGGTCTGTAAGTTTATAAACTTAGAGAACTCCACTGTTTGCTGCTTTTGGAAGGCTCTGTCAGGCTTGCTCATTCAGTGCTTCAAAACCTTTTGTTAGGAATCCTGAACTTACTCTTGTACTGATTATCTGCTTTTTACACAGATTCTGGTAGCTTTTCCCCTTGTCTGGTTTGCACTTCTCTTGGGTATTTTTCAGGTATATTTTCTCATTAGACAGAGGCCCTCTCTGTTTTTTACTAAGCAAGCTAAACTCATCATGGTCCATAAGGCAAAACTTCCCCTGATGATTCTAGATGACAATGATATTTTTCCCTCCTTTTTTTTCCTTTCCCTCTATTGCCACATAGAAACAACCCCCAAATAACAACAAATATTTGCAGTCCTTTTACATAGACACAGTGGTTACTTTAGTCTTACGTTACATGAATCTTGAGAGAAATTCATCTGTGTGGATCACTTCTCTTGTGTACATCTGGATCGGGATGGACTGCCTTTCTCCACCGTCTGGTCAGAAGTAGCTTTTCCATAAATATAAGTTACCTTGAGGTACAGGTGAGGTGAATTGTTCTTTACACGTTCCTCTTCTTGTTTTTGAGTATGGGGTGGGGGGTCACTGAACACTGTGGAAGTCTGAAGTCAGCTGGTCAGGGCTGAACAAATGGTATTGGGCCGAATGGTTAAGCCTTATTGGAGCTAAAGAGGAAAAAAACCTTAGAAGTTATTCATAGGTCCAAATGAACTGCTCAACTGTAGTCTCAGTCTAGAAAGTATGTGCACATTTGGGACTTTCCAACAGCAGTAAAACTGTTTAGAACAGGTGCAGATGAAGCAGGACGGAGAAGACCTGGGCAGACTGAACCTGAGTGCCTGGACCATTTTTAAAGCCTGTGTTGAAAAGAAATGACTAGATTTTTTTGTTTGTTGCTTTTTTTTTAATGTAGATGACAATTTGCTTGAACCATCAGCTTGGCAGGTTCTTCATACCCTTTTGTTAGCTAATCAAAGACAGATTGCAGTCAGGAACCATATCTAAATTTATTAAGGAAATTAATAGAGCATTTAAATTTTCATAGAATCAGGCTAAGATACAATAAGCATTTGCAGCAGCAGCTATTCATTAGTTGTTATGCTGACCTGGTGCCTGTGTGTGTAATGAGAAATTGACAGGGAGATTCAAACAAAGACAATATTGCTAATAATAGGAATTGGAATCATTAGAAAAAAAGGACTAATATTATACATGTGTCAGATTTTATTTTTCATATTAATCACTCTGTGTATATGATGAATGCAAAGTCAAAGTTTGGAGGGTTATGTTTGCCTTATCCTGGACTTTTCCTTTCTCCTCTGTTCTGTAGCTCTCTATATGCTCGTGCTGTGAGAGTGAATTGTATTTATTCATTTATTTATATAGCATTTTTGGCAAATGATCAGCTTGGTTCAGAGTTGAGAAGCTAATTGTGTTTTTTTTCTCCAAATGTATCAGTCTTTCTGAGTTAGATTTCCATGAAAACAAATCCTTGCAAAATTTCAACACATTGTTCACGGGTTTTAGCTCAATTAAGGTGTCATGCTAATCTGTGTCTGCTTGATGTTGATATTTTTTAATCTAATGAAAATTGTGCTTCCTGCCTCCCTGTTAGTTGTTGGGGTTTTTTTATGCGACTTTTTAAAACATCCATAGAACTTACGGCTGGCGATGGCACTTGCTTGAGGTTAATTTTCACTTTCAGAGAAGGTACCCTAGCAATCTTTTCTAGGAATAAATGTGTGCAGTTGGGATTAGTTCATCTAAGAGGGCTGTTCAGCACTTTAAAGAAGATTATATAATTTAAGTTCAATTAATTTTAAACTGTTGGTTTTGGGGGTTGTTTTTTTTTTCTGTCTTGGAATTGCAAGTGTGATCAACAGTGAGTTGTGTTTAGGGTGGACTTGCAAAATACTATGATTCCGAATATTGCAAAACAAGGTGACCTATGTTTGAAAACTTGAACATTTGTGCCACTCACGAATACATGCATTGCTGAATTTATATACCGTACTTCATAAATTACTTTAGAAATGATGATGATTTGTTGTTCTGTCATCTAAGAAGAATAATGATTAATAATGTTCTCAGTACATTTCATGCTTTTTGTTCTGTTTGGCCAACTGAACATGCAATTTTATTTCATTGTTTTAAACGCACCATTTTAGATGATATAACCAATTCTGAATGAGTTGTACAGTACTGAGAAGTTTGCTGTTCCTGTTGTCTAAATACATTTAATTTCCAGCACGTTAGGATATTGGTCATGGGCACCAGCTTCAAGCCCATTCACATATTAACTATCTCATCATACAGGCAGCAACAGAAAGTATTTGGCTTAGGGAAAATAAGCCACTACTTTGAGCATCAGCTTTCTACTGCCTACTAGCCACGGGTTCTCTGTGCTGCTAATTGTTTTTGGTAGACATCAGATTCTCTGGTGATACCGGATTAGGGGAGAACTTCATTAAGATGCATGGATTTGAGATTCTTTATGCATCATGCAGCAGTGGTGGCAACTGTAGGTAGCTATTGCCACATTTCTGTAGTGAAGGGAAGGTCCTGGGGTGAGGTTAACAGAGTGGATGGCTTTCGTGGTTTGGGGTAGCACTCTTCGCTCCCAGCCTTCCTGTGGATCTCCTGGGAACGTTTCCTTCTCTGCACTAGTGCCGAGTTCTCCGTGTCTCTGAAAGTGCAAGCCGTGAAGCTGAACTGGTTTGGGTTTGGGCCATCTGGCTTCAATATCTCTTAATTTCTTTGTGGAATCCAAATGAGTTTAGTCCCCTGGTAGATGCTGGACGCCAACAGGAAGCGATACGGTTGACAGTACTGCCAGCAATTCAGGACAGACATTTCAAAGCAAGCCAGTGTTTATCTGCCAGCTCTAATACAATATTTAGAATTACATTAGAGTGGCAAAGCAAAACTTAGGTGAGTGAATGTCACTTCTCTCCTCAGTCCACAGCTTCCAAGGTTTCTTATCTTCCTCTCTTAGCTGCTCTGCAAATGTAGTTCTTATGCTGTATTCTCTTCACACGCTGTTGCCAGGTCACACATTCTGCATTCTGGGCGGCCGGTTCGTAAAAGTTTGAGTCCAACTAGCTGGTCATCTGAGCCAGCTCTGTCCCACAGGCAGGCAGCTTTCCTAGTAGTTCAGTCCCACCAGGCTCAGCAAGCCCACGGTCCTGTTGTTTTTTGCCATTCTTTCAGACTTCAATCCTTTCGCTCACTATTTTTTTTATCTGCTGGGATTCAACTGAGTCGTTTTGGTTCTATTTCAAAACTATTAGAGATATTTCCACAGGAGCTGGTGGCTGCTTTACAACTGGTAGGACAGCTTATAAAAGAAAGGAATGAATGCTGTTGATTTTTAACTAAGTTTTAGCCTACTTACTCTGTATACCCTATAGCTTGTTTTCTTTCCTATGATGTTGAGGACTATAAACAGTGATCACAGACACTGACCAACCTTTATGGATGGTACAAAGCAACAAATCTTTGCAAGCTTCAGTGTTTCATCCTGAGGTGAAGCAATCATTCTTCTCATGTTTTTCCTTCCTGTTGAAGGCTGAGGTAACTTTTCTTTCGCTGCAGACAGACCTGACATCTCAGGAATTTATAATTCCAGAGATTATTCCAAAACTCCGAAGTTATGTTGCTAGTAGAGAGACAAAAGCTGGGATAACAGTGTGTGTATAATACTGAAGTGTGCCCTCTTGGTTTTGTTTTCCCTCAGGCTTTGCTCAGGCCTATTGCAGAAGTATGTGTAAAACTCAGTGAGGCAGAGATCCCTCGTCTGACTGAGCAATCATTCCAGTGATAGAAGGATGTTAATGATGTTTTACCACCTAAGAGGGTGATGAAAGGAGAGGATTTGAACACCTGAGCATGTATAATTTAAATGTAATAAAATCACAATATAAGTTCTAAGTAGAAAAATTAGCATTGCTAATTATTGCTTGCTGATTATTGCTGTAAGCTGATTTTTTTATTATTTTTTTTTATTTTTTACTTCAGGTTGCTAGAGAATTCAGATGGCAGGATAAATACCTGACGTGTACTCCAATTTCTGGCTGGCAGTAACTTAAAATTTTTCTCCGTCTGTCAATTATGTGTTGCATAGTTTGATTCAGGGCTGCTAAGAGGGAAAGACTGGGCAGCAGGTGGGAATCTAAGAGTGCTCATTATAAAGGGAACCAACCCGCTTTTATTTATTAGTCTGTCATGAAAAAGTACAATATGAAATGGACCAAGCCATCGTAATTAGCATGTTGTGCAGATAGGATGAGAGATGAGAATGCTTACGGTACATGTGTTACTCTCAGTCACACCTTCTCTGGCAAAGACAAAAGTTATAAATAACAGAAGTCCAAACAATTCCTTTGCTGCTGCAGGAAGGCCTCAAGGTTACTAAGCACATGTGTGACATAAATGCAGTAGAGCATTTTAATTAGATTCTTTCACCAGAACTCCTGACCTTCTGTGTAGCACATTAATGTATTTTGCTAATTATAAATGCAATTAAAAAGTACTGAAATAAAATTAGGCTGATCTATCTAATTTACATTAAGCACTTTCAAATTATGCAGATTTTCAAAGTTTCTTTCCCTCTCCCTCTCCCCTCCTTCCCTCCTTTTTTTTTTTTTTTTTCTTTTTCTTCCAATTTGTGTAACAGGAAAAAATTGTCTGCATTAAAACAGCTGGAAAACAACCTTGTAGCAAAACAAATTTCTTTTTGGTGATTATTCACAGTGTGTGAGTTAATTTTCTAGGCAGTAATATGCTCTCTATCATTAGGGTAGTGACTCATACAATAGAACCCATATGTGCATCGGATGCAGGGGTGGTTAGTATAGTGGGTGTATACTTCTCAATTTTTTCCTTATGGCATGTGGGTTCAGGGGCTAACTAGGAAAGAAATACTGATATAATGGCCAAAAGCAACAGATTTATAAACAATAAAGAAACAGCAAAAGCAGTGTGCAAATAATACAGGCAAAAACCTGGTGTGTTCAGTTGTTAAAACAGGCTGACTCTGCTGTCTACGTTATTTTGGTAAGACTTTCATAGGACTTTATAGTTTTAGACATGTAAGGAGAAAAATAACATTTCATTATTCTTTTTGTCCAGTATCTAAGTGCTGGTGGGCACTGTGCAGAGAACATAACACAATCTTTACCCTGGAGAGCTTATGATCTAATTTTAGATGGGCTTTAGAAACAGGGTATCACTAAGTATTGAACATAGATAGAAAGAACCCATCGTAAAGTAGGAAACTTTGTAGAGCTACTCAGGCATTTTAGTTCATGTTGTTTATCTTTATGCCCTTTCCATAATAAAGGATTGATTTGTAATACATGTGCATAGTAATGAAAATTCTCCACTTTTTCAGTAAAAAAAAAAAAAAGACTCAAAAGTGCCTCAGGTTTTCTGTCCTGTTCTACCCCTTCCCTACAGAAATTGTGTAAAAAAGTACTGGAGAGGAATTAAAACTAAAATACAGATAGATTGAGTATAAATGTACAAATCTAGCGTTCAATTCGTGCCAAGTATCTTGCATTAAGACCATATTGACCATATGATTTTTCTGCTGATTTTTTTCTGTGTGTTTATTGAATTTGGGTCTCACACACCTGACGTGAAAGTAGAGAGTGAGAATAACCTTGCTTGTTACTGTTTTCTGAAACAATCTAAAATGTGCTAACACAGGTAGCTCTGTGATGGTGCTTTCTTAGAGATGATCTGTTTCATCTACAAGAGACTGAGAATTTAAAGGAGTAGAAAGAGATGTGAACTAATTTGTAAATTTTATTGCTGAATATGTGGAAGTTTTCCTCACTGTTATCTGGAAGCAAGAAGCACTGTGGCTCATAAATCAGTCATCTGTTATTTTAACCGTTACCTTCTAACAGAGTGCTACTGTCTTGTCTCTGTTTTCATAACAAGACCAAAATTAAAAGCAAATGAATCTTTTTTTCTATCTGAAATGTCATGTGGAAAATCTTTTATGGCACCCCACAGTAGGTTACACTTTCATGGCTCTGCAGTGGCTCTGCAGTGAAATATGACAGCCAAAGTGCTCGCAGTAATAACTCACACACGGCCTTGAGAATGGAATCTGTTACTGAGAGAACAAGTGTGTTGCCTAAGACACTGGGTTTATCCTTCTCACTCTCTCAAAAAAAGAGACAAATGATCATTGGGTCCTGCTTGGTGGAAAGGCAGAGAGGAGTCGAAGAGTGACAGCTCTGCAGTAACAGCCGCACCGGAGGCTGACGTACGCTTCGCGAGATGTGAACCCTGGGATCTGGTATCAGCTGGTAAAACGTGACACAGCTCTGCATTTCAGTTAATTCACACCAGTTTACACAGACTGAAGTTATGGCCCATTATTTCTTCATGCTTGCTCTAGTAATGAATCCAAGTATGTGCTTAAGAGTACAAGAACGCTCATTACACTTAATGCCATGGGCTTAAAGCCATGAGCTTAAAGTTAAACAAGTATTGAAGTGCCTGGTGGTATCAGCATCAGAATGCCGAGCTGTGTGGTACCGGCCGAGAGGTTCTTACAGCAATTGCTTTAAAAGGAATCTCGATTTTTAGGGAGCAATTTTTCTTTGGTCAGCATATGACCAGTTGGATCAACTGTCGTTCACAGTATTTTCTTCTCCTTCAAAATATTTCTGACTTGTGTCATGAATGTAGGAATAAGGAGAGAAGCCATCAAACAGTTTCCTTAATGGAAACCTTTCTTACTGAATGTGATTTATCTTCATCTGAAACAGAAGTCTGAAATTCTCTTCCAAACGCAGTTTTTTCAGTGCAGCAGGACCTTTTAGAAATTATGTCACCTTTGTAGCTCGCAGAATCCCATGGTTATAATGTTTGCAGTGGTGTCTTTTAAGGAATGACTGCAGCTACCATTTTGATTCTGTTAGTGTATCTCTATAAACAAGAATACACAGTGCAGTGAGGCAGAGGATAGATTGGTTCTCTAATGCTACTGAAAGCAGAGCAGAGCTTGCAGTGCTCCCTGTGTCTGGCAGTAGCAGCTGAGGTGCTGCATCCTGAGGTTCCTGCAGGCTGAAATGAAAGACCTTTCTGGAACAGTGTGTGTGCCTGTGAGGATTGAGGTGGCAGCTTGGCTGACCCGAACTCCACGTAGCTGTAGTGTTCCTTCTAGCAGGAGCCAAACTTGTTTAGTATGTTTTTAAGAGCTGCAGTTGCACTTTTGACAGCAAACAACAGCTGTAGTATAACATGGACTGTATGGTGCTTCTCATACACATTATACCTGCATCTTGCAAGTGAAACAAATGGCAGAGAATGATCTAATCTCTTCAAACATGTATTAGATTAGCTGCTTGTAAAATGACATTAGATTAATATTATTTTTCATCAGCTATCCCTTACTTCAGTCTCTGTAACCTACCTGTACAAACCCACCTTAGGATAAAGGTAGGGTGTTTGTCTTTAGGTAGATGCAAAAAACTGTCTCCAGCTTTTCTTTGCTGCCGAATGGGAGCGGCTTTCAGCCTCTCATTTCTGTGTCTGAGGCTCCCTTAGCCAGACACACACAATCAGCAGCTGTTTTTATCATGACACTGGTAATCAGACTGGACCCATTCTAAAAGCAGGATCCCTTGTTGTGCCTGGTAGTGCTGATGGATATTTGGGGAAACTGACAGCTTCTGAAAAATGGTTTTTGCCATGACCAGCATTTCTCTGACAGATTTTTAATGGCTGTCATAGAACTCTCACTAACTGGAACACTTTTGCAGATGAAGTGGAAAGTGGTGAAATGTGCTGCTTTAACACTTTTGAAAGTTCGTGAAGAAACATGAAACAACTCTGAATTCTGCTTCTAAGTCATGATCTTTTTTTTTTTTTTTTTTCCTCTGAAAAGATTTTTTTCCTCGATCAAAACTAAAATATTGGAATGGATTAGCTAGGGGGTAAGTATTTGTTATGATACACCAGCACTGAGCTGTATAACCCCCATTAACCTTAATGGGAATCACAAAGCTCAGTCTGTTCATTTAGATGGAAATATCCCCCTACTCATCTGGGATCAATTGCACTGTGTGCTACCTGGTTTCAGTGTCTCATTTACCAAGGGAGTCACTGTCGTGACCTTGTAAGCCTTGAACTATGAGAAAGGGAGGAGAGATAAAATGGGTCTATGAGAAGACAGATCAAATAAAAATATAAGCTAAAAAAAGGGAGAGAAAAAGTTATAAAGGTTGGTACTTAAGTCACGTTAGAAGTTCATATGAAATGTAACTGCAATTAAATGACAAGTCTCCTTTGCAGTCCAGTGTTGTACTGCAGAAAATCAATACAAAGATAACAGCATATAGAACTCGGGTTCTCTTGAGAATTCTTAAATTTAATACAATTTTACAGGAAGAATGTATTAAGCTGTTCTTTGGTTGGTTAGGTTTGGTTGGATTTTTTGCTGGTGGTTGTTGGTTTTTGTTTTGTTTTTTAACTTCCCTGTAAAGGAAATAGGCCAAGATTTGTATATATTCCTAGTTTTAGGCCCCCCTTTCTCCCCCTCTCCCAAGTTAAACATTGCATACATAAACCTAAGCTCCTAAGGGTGGTGTTATCAGAAGAGCCTAAATGGAATAGATGCTCATCTCTTTTTGAAAGTCAATTAAGCTTCTGTGCCTAAATCCAGTGTTTCTGTTTGAATCTCAGTCGATAGCTTTAGTGAAAAAGATCTCCAGTTGCTCTTTAAGTGATAGGAGGATTGTGATTAAGTACAGAAAAAGCACAGTTCTTTGCTGACACCTCTTATCTCTCACTGATGAAAATAACAGGCGTCTTCTGCCCAAAAAAGTATTATAGAGTTAAGAAAGTGGCCCAGAGAGAAAAAAGCAAAGCTAGCATTATGGAAGGAATGTGTTTATTGTGGAAAATTGTTAAAGCTTTGTTTTATGATTTGAGGCTGCCCAGTGCAGATAATAAAAGAGATGTAAGTTAAACTTTAAATAAATGCTGTGCTGCCATAGGCATGATTTCCAGTGGTACAATCTGCTTCATTAATACTGCAGTAAGACCTCCAACCTCGGGATGAGTTGAGCAATCTTAAAGACAGCACAGGAGAAGCAGTACTGGTTTTGAAACAATTCTCAGCCAGAAAATTACGACAGAACTGCAGGTAGAATTTAGGAAAATTGTTTCCAGTAGATTATTTTTCATGCCTGGGAATAATAATTTTTTCAGCTCATCATGACTTTCTCGCTGTAAGAGTTGGGAATTCTAAGCATGCAGTCGGACCACCCAGAAGACTTTTATTTTTTTCCTACTGCTTCCACAAAGAGGAGTTCTTCCACAATTCCCACCATAGGCACTACTACAGTGTAGGATGCAAAGACTGCACGAAGCTGTCCTGATCTTTACAATTAAAGCTACAGGTGTCATTCGAGAGAAAAATAGAAATTCACAATATTAGCCAAATTGTCTCTTTCCAGCTTGGTAGAGGTTCATGGTAAAAAGAAAATAAAGTAAAAAGAAGAAAAAAACCCAAAACAAACACCACCAGAAGAAACTTCCCAAAAGAGAAGAAATCCAAAGGGATATTTTTCTTGCTGTAGGGGTTTTTTTGTTGTTCTTAGGGTTTGTTTGTTGTTTGGTTTGGTTTGGTTTGGTTTGGTTGTTGTTTTTTCCGGTTTACTAGGTGATGGACATTACGTCTGAGAAGTAATGAATTAATGAAAAGCTGATTCTTCCTCAGATCATCACTTCCTGGCATGCTCCCAGTGAAACTACCAGAGAAACCCTGTGTGCCTCCTACAGAAGCCTGTAAGGGCCATTGCAATTTTGTAGAGCAACCACAAGCCTCTATAGGGAAATCTCCAGTTCTGTATTCTAACACAAAGAATTAATTCCAGTTGTGTCCTTTAGGTTCTAGTGGCATCCCATAGTCCTTTGTTGTGAGCTGTTACCACTTTCCAAGCGGTTTCCAGCAGGGTAGAGGATGCATGCACCATTTTCATTTATCCTGGTCTTTTCCTTCTCTCCCTGCAAACACAGATCTCAGTGCAAAGTGTGTGAGAGACCTTGACATCAGCCCAGTTTATCTAACTGCCACCCAGTCCTGCGTTAGGATGGCTTCTCCTGAATCAATTTCTCCTTACAGTTATGTAAACAGGTCTTTTAGTTTGGCCTCACTGCAAACAAACAGCTTATTGATGCAGGACAGTTGGCGACCTTCTTGAATATCTGTATCCTGGGGCTGCACATCTCATTGACAGCAAGTCCTCAGTCTAGACTCTAGAGAAAGTCCCCAGCCCAGGGGTCAAGAACTGCTGTCTGCCATAGGAATTTGGTTTCGACAGCAAGGTAAATATCATTTCTTTGAGGAGGTTTACAAGAGAATGCCATCAGTGCTGTAGAGCTTGGGTTGCTGATACAGTTACCACTGCAGGGGGCAAATTATCAGAAATGAGTTACCAGTGTCTGTGTTTTTCCATTTGAAAGTAGTGAGTCTTTTTTTGTGAGCTCTGAAGGCTGGTTATTCTTGTAAAAAAATGAAGTAGCAGTGCCAGTTGCTGGTGTGTAATCAGATCTGAATTCCTAAATTTCCACTTCAGCAGTGGTATCTTGGGATCTTACTTGGAAGCAGTGATTTTAGTTCTAATAATTTCTTCTGGGGATGGTCATTGGGATTTTATTTTACTGAGAAGGGGAACACAGCAATATCGAATAAAGACATTTTCAGATACTTCTAGTTGTTTCCCTTCAGAGTATTTTCCAGCGCTGTGTTTATTGTGGCCGTTTTGTGCTTTTCTTCCAGTTATAAATAACTGCTGAAGACTGATGTGTTTACTTTGTTTAACCATGGCCATGATGGGTCGAGGACACATTAAATCATCCTCAGGCTCTTATTTGCAGCTGCTTCTGAAGTAACCAGGATAGTGATGTAAAATTGCTTCATACTGCAGAGATTTGTGTATTGGCTTAAGTCTCTGAAGTCTCCAGTGCTTTACAAGAAGACACTTTAATGGTAAAACAGTGACAGCAAGGATGAAAGTCCATGTGGAATTGCCTAGCAGACAACTCAAGGTTTGTTTAAGGTGCTAAGATGCGAAAAAAGGGAGAATATTTTCTTCTGGGGTTTTCCTTGATGAGTTTACAGAACTTGCTATTATTTATTTAGATTCAAAGTGTCTCCATGTTTTGGAAATAGCAACGGAGAATAGTGACACTTTTATTCTGATGAGATTACAAGGGGAAAATGTTCTTTTGTGACATTTTTACCAACTTGTGGGTGCGTGTTTGTGCTGCTTCTCTGAAAACACCATTTGCAGTCACTACTGTGAATTCAATGATTCGACCCCTTTTTGTTTTGGAATTACCTGCAAGCAAACTTGACTGTTTGTAATTGTCTATTGTCATCAAAAGCAAGAGTGACATTGAAAATCAAGATTGTGTTATTCTATGATACACACACAATTAACACATCTCTTCTACACTGTCAGGTACACATCAGCCTAGAATTTGCAGTGTGTCTCGTTCTATTAATATATTAGTAGGATTGTATCGCTGATTTATTGCATGTAATTAGCAATGACATAATAATGTGTGTCTGGGAATTGTATCACTATTTGTTTGTATTAGAAAATGAATTGCAATCAAACTACATTCCAGCACTGGTTGGTGCTCACTCTGAAAGAATTGTGAGAAATCAACCTGTAATTCTCCCTTCACTTCTTTCTCAGACATCTGAGAAACAACATGAGGTTTCTCTGGCGGGGTTGAAAAGTCTGAGCTCAATTATATCATGTCTGGGAATGAAACTGTAGAGATCAGGACCATTTATGGAAATCATTTGGTCTTCAGGTAATACCAGAGTATTTAAGTGAAACCAGGAGTCCTCCCCTGAGGAATGAATGCATTGCAGGGGCTGGAGAGTCATTCATACAGAAGTCTGTGAAGAGGGAAAGGTGATGTGCTGAAATCCTTTTTGTTTGCATATAAATAATTCATTGAAATTATTTTTCTTACAGTGTTTTCAGTCAGTTTCAAGGGAAATAATTAAAGCTATACAGGTCTTATTTATTAATGCTAGTGGGAAGAGGAAACACTGCAGTTGGAACAATTTGAAGTTACCCAAAAGAAAATTAGGGCTATGGACTGACAGCAAGTAAACTGAAAACAACTATATATTTGAAAGGGAGCTGAAGGCATCAGTGACTATGAACAGTTACTTCCTTGCAAAGGTAGAAGATAATGTAATGTTGTAATTCTGCTGGTCTACTGTCAAATTTTGTTACCCAGTAGTTGCAGGGAACAGAAATAAATATTTGGAGTCAAGTTCTTATTGAGTATAATTTCTTGTTTCCCCTGCTCAAACACCGATATATCTAGTACCCAACAAAGTTGTAAAGCTAAACCGATTTTTTTCCAGCAAAACTGTGTTTTGTAATACTCTGTCATTTCTGATGGGAAGTAACACAGAAGGTTGGATTATTTGGAAAGCAGAAATACAGAATTAAGCAGAACAGTAACCACTGTAGTCTGTGTAATCTTGGTAGAAAAGATACCTTTTATCTTCCAGTGATAGTGTAGTACAAAGAGGCAGAGGCAGCTCGGAGCAATGGACAGCTCACTCGTTGCATTTCAATTCATTGGAACTTACGGGAACAGAAACGAAATACTTTGAGATATGAAATGTGAAGTACTTGAACTTCTAAAAATGAAGAACTGAGTAAAAAAAGCCACTCGGTACTAATAACAGATCAAATGGCAGTAGCTTATAAATGATAAGATTAGGTGGTTTCAATTGTATAATGTGATGCTTTTTAAAATGCATGTGAGTCCTGGCTTAAAACACATAAAGACAGAGCCTATAGGTAATGACTGATTCTCCCACAGAAGTGTGCTAAGATGTTTTATTTTATTCTGTAGAGCCTTTTTTTTCTTCTTCTTCTTCCCCTGAGAGTACAAGGTTTAGGCATGAAAACTGTTGTTCCTGCTCTAGAAAGAACATGCTTGTGTAATGTTACCCAGTGAAATTCTTTTCAGTTAGTATTATGGTACTTAAACTGACTAGCAACCTGAGCTAATATTAATAATTAGGCACAAATGTGACTACCTATGTGACTTTCTATTTTGTAAGTTCTAGTTTCAGAAAAGGAAGGATGACTTTGAGATTTATTTGCAGGTTCTGAATTATATTTAACATTAAGAATCTGTTTACAGGTTTTTGGTTACTTTGTACAGATGGTTTTTCACTCCATCTAAAACACAGCTAGCAGATCATATGTATCTAATGTACATTTGTTTAAAACTCGAGCTAAAAACATTCGCAGTTGTTTTTGAAACAACTGCAGACAAGTTTTTTGGAGAGTTTTGGATCATGTGAATCACCTTGATTTGCCTGTTAAGGTTTGTCTTTGATTTTTAAGATGATGTATTAAAAACACATGACCTTTATTTGCAAGGTGGAATTTCAGTTCGGTCTCTTCTACCTGAAATATTCATAAAATATTAAGTATTAAGTAAATGCTTTAAGAAGGTGAAAGTTACACCTGTTTTGATGATGGGCAGTGGGCATTTTGCAAGTAGTCTGCAAACTATTTGCATAATACTTTGGAAAGCAGTTTGGCGAGAAGTATTCTAGTCCTTCATGAAACCCTATCTGGTTTTGATACAAGAGCATGCTTTCTCTCTCCATACTACCAACAGTGGCATTCTGCACTAAATATTCACACAGAATGCAAGTTAGCAGAAAGAAAGGTGAGAGAGTGCTCATCTTTCCGTGACTGAGGGACAAAAATTCCAGAAATGGGAATTATTACTTTGTAACAGAGTAGCATAAAAAAAGGCCAAAATCTGGATCAAATGAAAAATTCTGCAGAAAATTTAAAGTAGGTGGTTCCTTCAGCTAATATCGGAAGCTTAAAGTTCTATCATATTAGGAGCATTTACCTCCAGGCGTAGCAACGTGTTTATCAGAAACAATAAGGAGTCACAAACTTTTTTAAGAGACTCCTATTACAACATCTCATCAGACCTTGTTAGATATTGCTTGCTTTTGATGCTGCTCGTAATAATATATTTTACGTCAAATACTCCTGAGAGACGTAATGAAAATTTTAAAAGAAAGCAGAACTGATTGATCTGGTGATTCTGAAGGAACAAGCTTTCCATGTGATATCTCACTGGTATCTTCAGGGGACAAACAGAAAAAAATCCCCCTTTTTCATAAATTCATCTTTGGAATATTTTAATGCCTTAGCTGTCTAGAGTAGAAATTAAAGACATTCAGAAATTGATAGACTAAAAAAGAAGAACAAATGGGAAAGACTCACTGTGATTAAATTTCTAAAGCATAATGAGATGATAACAAGCATTAACATAGAAAAATATAGAGAAGTGCCAGAAGAATACCTTGAAATTCTCCATCAGTTCTTTTTGGTGGTCTTTGAAGGATGTTGAAGGCAGAAGAGCGTTTGATACAGCGTTACGGTTGTTTCAATCTTCCTACCAATTTCAGTAGTTGCAGAAGAGCTTGGCACATAAGTCTAATCTTATTAGTAGGTCTGACCAAAGGTAACGGTATGGTGTATTTAATTTCAACAACCTCATCGATAATGAAGTTCTGTTTCTTTCACAGTGTTTGCTGTCTGGGGCCTTATGATAACTCCAGTTCAGCAGCACTCCAGCAAATATTTTAATGGGTTCTAAATGAGTTAAAAAGAATTATTAGAAATAGCAGAAAAAGTAAATCCTTTTGTGAAAAATACAGAATCTTTTCCCTCTGATCGCATAAATTTCCTTTTATTTATCAGGTTCCAGACTTCAGCTCAAAAATCTGCGAATGTAGTAAGATTGGAAAAAACCATCCAGTCAATGTGATGTTAACCTGTTGATAAAGAAGCACCCCTTTAATGAAGTGACACAGCAAGGGGGGGACTAAAAGGAAGGTCAGCAATGCTTGCACATGGCACGAACGCGCAGCTTGCAGCTGAGCATTTAAAACTGGTAACTCAGGGTTCATAACATGGCACAAGTAGAGGCAGAATAGGAGACATTAAAAATAGTAGCGCTTGTGTTCTTTGAGTTTGCCTTCTGCTACTTGAACTTTTAACGCTCAAATTTGCAAAGTCTTCCATTGTTAAGCCTGGCTACTCCTCGTAACCCTGAGACCCTTTCCTCTGGAGAACCATTTCCATCATTCTCTATCATCATGAGTATGGGATGTCTGCCTCAATTTCTGTTTTCTTTCTGCAGTAACTTCAAGTAAATACTTCTCAACCTGACTGAATTTTAAATGTTTACATATGTACTACTCTCTAGTAGAAAACCTTTCGCTGCCATCTACAATGTTTACTTTTACCTTTTGCTGTAAAGATGAGAAAAAGCATGGGAGGAGGAGAAGCAGCAGGCTGCTGTTGGTAAATTCACGATAAGATTTTTTGTTTCATTAGGCCCAGGACAAGATCAGTGTGAGAGGTGGGATTCTCCAAAGCCCGTCTCCTCCGCAATGCCATGGACATCCAAATAGTAAAGAATTTTCTTTCAGATAGCCCTAATTCCCACTCTGTGCTTGTATGCCCTTTGGGGAGAAGACAACTACAAAGCTCAAGGAGTAAGAGCTTAGCTTTTACAGAGTCAGTGGTGTCAGGGGGCTAGGGGAAGGCAGACACACATGGTATTAATACAGTAATGGGAATGAGAAGAGACTGTATAAATCTAGCAGCAATATTGAGCAATTTTGCAAATGTAATGTCAGAAAGCTTTATAATTCCACTAGATATAATTTAATATAAATTCTTTATATCCAAAGTTAGAGCATAAAGTATTCATCTTACTGAAAATTTCAAAGTTTTGGGTAATAATTCTTCTGGAAAATAAATATGCACAATGTTTTCAGAAAAAAAAATTGTTTTGGTGAAATAGTCTCTTTTAGTTACAGCATTTTAACTAATCAGCTCTGCGGGACTTGGTTAAATTATAGTCCAATACTTTGGCTTATAGAAGAGCCCTGCAGTATGGGCTGCATTAACTGCAGTCCCCATTCTCACAGATTGTTTTTGAGATCTCAGAGAAAAAAATGCAACCCTTATGAAGTCACTCAGATCAGCACAACTCTGACCGGCAAGTAATACCAGATCCTGTATTTTGTAATTTGGTGACTGTGATTTATTATGCCTTCTGATGTTTCCAGTGCTTTTCTCCACACGGTTTTTTGGGTTAAGTAAATTTGATAAAATATACCATCACATGACAGTAAGAGAACTGATACAGAAAATAATTCATAGTATAATATTGATAAATGCTTGGTGCAGTAATAGCAATATGTCATCAATCACCTGTGTTCATGTTTGATGGCATCATATAAACTAATTCAGAATGAATGTCCTTTGCTTTAACCTTGGTTGTATTTTCACCTTACTCTAGAGGAAAGTAATAATCCTTCATTAACTGGTAGGTGTGAAACATTCTCTATCAAGAGGGTAGAGGAGGAGGCAAATTAAAATTGGTTTCAGAATGTGTCCTGAGTCAAAATCGGTCTTTGTCTACAGTCTCATGAACTGCATAAATTATTATTATACATTTCAAGGGATGTATAAGTGAATGAATTTTTGCATTTTGCAGTTTTGCTCTTTTTATCTTTGTTACTTTAAATGTATTCAGATGTGTCCTTGATTTTTTTATATGTACATCAAACCTTTGATCGTGCTACAGCTTTAATTCTCAAGAGCCTGCATAAAACTGTGCTTTACATTATGCATTAAGGTACTTGTAATTAGGAAGTTGTGGTAATGACCCATTCTCAGGCAAAGTAGCGCTATTCCTTGTTTTCCATTAACTGCATTGAGAGTCTATTTGCTGACAATTGAGTTTAATTTGATTAGCAGGAATTGTGAGACATTTGCAACACAAGGTATATTAGCATAGCACTTCATAATGAGAGCCAAAACGCATTTAGGGGAAGAGCTAATTATTGGAGATTTTCCTTCTTTTAATAAGGAAGGTCTAGCTAAATTTTGGTACTCTGCTCTCAAAATCCCTCAAGCTTTAACTGCTGGCTAAAAGAAAAATAAAAAGGATTGCAAAAGCTCGGTAGATGTTTTCTGAAAGTCACCAATGAGGAAAATCCACAAATTTGCTAAAGAAAAAAATTCCATTTAATCTGAAAATTTGGCAGCACCGGCAGCTTATTTCCATATTTTTCAGCTTATTAAGCTGATAGAAGTACATGTTGACTACAGAGATATTCAACGTGTTCAGTAAAAACACCTCCCATCCACCTCTTTCTTCCACCTCCCCAAACAGGATATTGTCTTCCCTAAGAAGAAAGTGCTGTATACTGACCTACCTGAAGATCTTGTCACGCCAGTCAGAAAATCCTGTGAAGACACCACTAATTCTATTAACTCACTGAGAAGGCTTGTCATTGATTTTAACTACCTAGCAATTTTTTTGGTCACTCTGTTAAGTAACTTTCTGTCCAGGTTCCTGTTGTGCCTGTTCGCTGGGGGTGGTGTGCCTGGGGTAAGCAATAAGCCTCAAAGCCTTGACCTGTTCAGAGAATGCAGTGAAGATGCTGCTACTTCTGACAAGTCAGTTCCTCTGTGTACGTCTGTGAGTTCCTTAGAAATAGCCATTGTTAGAATGTAGTTGCAAGTCTGGTTGAAACATATTCTCAGTCAGATATGATAGCTGAAGACCAGGCCCCAGGTCAGTAAAAGATCTTATCACTGGAGAATAGTTAAACAACCTTTATAAAGTTTAAGTCAAATCTTATCATTTATTGATAAAATAAAATCAAATACATAGTATTTGTGAGGATGATACCGGTAACTGGCTCACAGAGAGAAGAGTTTTATTCTTAGTAAATCATTCTTCTCAAGAACGGGTACTCATCTTTTCTGGAAATAATTTTCACAAATTTAGCCTTAAGACTTCTGTTTCTTTTGTCATTTGCATAAGTTGGCAATCAGGAACTAATAGGTTCCTTAAATAGGATTGCTTAGCATCATGGAAGTGTTCCAAGGTAAAGTAGCCACTTTATTAAGTACACAGCAGCTTTTCTTCCTTGTGTTCTCTCTGCTAGCTCCAGTGCAGACATTCCTGATCAGTTGTAGTCTCTCTTTATTCCTTTATGTTTAACCTAGTTCATTTTAGGTTAAGTGACGAAGTTAGCAAATAATCATGTATTTGTTAACACAACTGAAATGATAGCTCACTGCAACCTAAAGCTATGTGTATTTTTACCCATGCTATGAAACCCCTTGAAGATTTTGAACTAGACAATAGTGTCTGTCAGCTGCTGCCTGGTGCTGAAAATCCAGACCACAGTATTATCTACTTTACCCAGAATCCTGTTTTGTTTCTGCTCAGAAAAGTTTCACGTTCTGAGAACTGGTGTTTAGTTACAAAGTTTATTACTGAAATTATGGTTGAATCCTATTATTAACATACTTTTATTAGTAATTAATTACTTGTGCTTATGAGGTTTTTATAACAATAACTTCCTCTAGATTATTGGTGTTGTAGAAAAATTACGTTATTAATTCTATTTATATTACCACTAGAACCTTTCTCTTCCTCTAACAATAGTTACTTTGCTAGAGCCTGCTGCCAGATTTCTGATTTTCTGCTTAATTCTCCTGGTTTGACTGGAGAGAAATGGCAATTACAGTTAGCTAAATATGGAAAATACATTTCTCCCCATCTTGTAATATTAGAATGTGCTTGAAGTTTTGAAAAAAAAAAATTGATCAGGGTTCATTTGCATCAGCTTTGCATTTGCTTTCCACAAATACTCTAGCAGATGAGTTTTGCTGGTGTTCAGTGAGCATCCTGGCAGTGAGCTTTCAATAAATATTTCCGTCTATTTGCGGAAAGAGCATTTGAACTTTGATTATCCACATAGGGCTAATAATAACACTTATTTTATGGTGAGGCAGTCTTATAATTGATTTGCATATTTAACTGAGACTGCCCCCAGACAAACTTCAACTAAGCTGAAGAATTAATCACAAAAGTTGCTGAGAAATATGTTTCAGTAACTAACTCTGTTAGGAAGATTGCAGTGTTTTCACCACATCTTGCTGCCGCTTTTCTCTGCGTCGTATGTTGCACAAGATAGATATTAAGAATTATTTAATCACCTTCGTGATGTAAATTAAACATGTTACCCCAACAGCTGAAACTACAACACTCTTGTATTGATTCCTATTTGCAGTAACGTTTTTTGCCCACCATGTATCCGTAGGCTTTAGTCCATTTAGGTGAGCATCTTTTTGCTAAGCAAAATGTAAACAAAACCAGGGTGATAAGCATATCACAGAATGTTAAGGGACCCTGGAAGGTCATCGAGTCCAATACCCCTGCCAGAGCAGGATCACCTAGAGCAGGTAACACAGGAACGTGTCCAGGCAGGTTTTAAATGTCTCCAGAGAAGGAGTCTCCACAACCCCCCTGGGCAGCCTGGGCCACTGCTCTGTCACCCACACCATGAAAAAGTTTTTCCTTATGTTTCTGCAGAATCTCTTATGCTCCAGCTTGCACCCATTGCCCCTTGTCCTATCACTGGACATCACTGAGCAGAGCCTGGCTCCATCCTCCTGGCACTCACCCTTTACATACTTATAAACATTAACGAG
>JANHFX010025484.1:45769-57028 GCA_027560015.1 Chloroceryle amazona
GATGGTAACCCCTTCCCTGCACACAGATTTCCAACTCCTCCTGTTTATTCCCCATGCTGCGAGCGTTGGTGTGCAGGTATTTGAGCATGGGAGTCAACTGTGTAGCTTTCACCCCTTACACTGGCCTGCCACCATTAGGCTCAACTCTGGTGAGCAAGAATTTGGACTATATGAATCCTTCTCTCTCTTTCCATGGTGTATTTTGTATTTATCAGCTGCTCTGCTAGACTTCACTCACGAGTGGGAAGGAAAGGAAATGGAAGTCACAAGAAGTGTTTCCTAGATTTGAGTGCTTTGTGCAGTGCCCAGCTGCAGTCCTTTGAAAGTCTCATCTCACTTCTCCGCACTTTCTGGCCTGCTGAGGGGATTTAGTGCAGCAGTCTCTCTAGGTATGGCCGACATGCTCCTTTTGGGCACTGGGAAGCTATGGGAACACTCCCTGAGGTGGAAAATCAGCATGTAATCCCCAGTAAGGGAGCAGAATCAGTGTCACCTCTCTCTATCCATTAGTGCAGTTCCCTTTTTAGCTCCATGTGGTGTTAGCTCAGTGCTAACAAACTACAATCCTTCTCAATTACCAAGTGAGAAAAATATGTAGACCCCAATGGCATCTGGTTTATAAGATTTAGAGTCAGACATAACTGCTACAGTTATGTCAACTGGGATTTTCTCTCCCTTATCTGTGATATATTGGAAACCAAAGTGCAGGGGTAGTCTCCATTTCTTTTTTTCTCTTCTTGCCACATGACTGCTGAACAAATCTTGGTCTGTTTATCGCTGTAGCTTTTGTGGGCTGTTATTTGTTGTCCCTGGATCATGTGGTTTTGTTGAAATCTCTTTTCAATATCTTTGGTTTGGGTTGGGTTTCCAGTCTTCTCACTGATGCTGCCACCATTCACATGGAACTTAATCTAAGGGGCTTGTTTTTTTTCCCCAAATGTTTGTAGACTACACCAAACATAGCCCAGCAGGGTTCTGGTCTTTACTGAAATTAACTGTCGTACATAGGTTTTGTTTATCACTCCACATCCTTTTATCACAGATGTTTGTCCTTTGGCTTGTTCCTTTTTCTAATTAATTTTTGACTGTAGTTTGAAACACCTTCTGTCTAAGTAATTCCCCCCCCCCAATCAAATAGTCCGTTTCTTTCCCCTTCATCTACAGTGATTTTCTAAAACTGGATGTTATTTACTTCTGGTTGAAAGTGACCTTTATATTCATCTGTTTCGGATGAGAGTTGTTCCAAACATATATATTTTGCTGTTACACCATTTCTTACTCTTCTTGCATTATGAATCCACGCATTCTATACCGTGAGTGGTCTTCCCAATTACTTGTGAAGACAAATGACACAGAGTGTATGATGAGGACGGTGGAGCTCATTTTTCATATTGATGCCCAAAATTCTCCTCCTGGGGTGACCATTAAGTTATAGGGATGTAGCTGAAAAATCAGAACAATGCTAACAAAGGCAACCCTGACCAAAACAATGTGACAGGCAGGCAGCAACTCTTAAAGCATATCATTTCCTTATTTTTTAGCCAGTTTGTGGAAAGCAAATGCATGAAAAGAAATGAATTTCCCACAATGACATCTCTGACAAGCATGGAAGATGACCAAACTTGGACTGCTGTAGCTGTTACGAGCTTCAGTTGTCTGACTGACATATCCTACTACCACTTAAGATACAGGCATTGGTGAACTACAGTTAGCTACAGTTGGTTAACTTACTCTGGACTGCTAACTTGGGAAAGTAGCAGGCCAGGAGGCTCTGTCAGGAGACTGTCTCTCAGGAGACTAGAGCAAAGGGCTGGAGACATGCTTGAGAGGGCATGCAGACAGTAGTAAACTGCAGAATACACATGAGGGAGGCAAATGGATTGATTGTGGGTTTCAAAAGAACAGTATAAAACAGGTTTGTATATTCCCTTTTTCTGTCTTCAGGTTTCCTGGTGCTGCACTTGCACTTTCATACTGAGTTGTGGGCAGCCTCTCCTTGCAAAGTCAGGAGAGATTAATGGAGAGAAACAGAAAGCATGTGGGAGATAGCACAACAATCTCTGCAGAGTAATTACAATAGCTGTGTGACAACTCATTGCTATGCAAGTGCAACTGTTGAAAACAGTGTAAACTCCACAGATGAAAAGAAGATCATTTGACAGCATTAAGAGGAAAGCTAATACAAGTCTGATGGCAGGAAAAAGCACTCTGTTTAATTCTTCAGTTTCCCAAGTTGTTCAAAGGAAGGGTGTAGCTTCCTAGTTTAGGCACTTTGCTGAATCGCTGTAGCTGATTTCCCTCATCATAGATAGTTATTCCTGTGCAGAATTACTTAATGATGCTAGGAGATAACTACAGTTTCTGAACCGATTTTAATGGTGGCCTGTGTGATTTCTGCCTCCAGCTTCCCAACAACTGGATCTCTTCTTGCTCGCTCTTACACTAGGATGATCTTCCACCTGATTATTGTCTAAACTAGTTATGTGAAATAAGGTGGATTTAAGATGGAAAAAGAAGTAACAGATACGGTGGAGGCAGCTGAGTTATTTTTGGGCTGGGGCAAGGTGGGACTTGGAACACCCTGTAGTTTTGCTTTAAACAATGATAAGAAAGTTGGGGGTTGGATTTAAGAAGGTATTTTCTAAACAAATTGATATGTAATTGATGTTTAGGTAATCAAAGTAGATGCCCACAATATTTAAGTCACAATAAGCAAGTTTTCTGATAATCAGCCTTAGGATGAGTTCTTTTTATGTCACCTCATTCTTCCAAATTAACATCTTTATTTCCATAAGCATTTGGAGTTATGCCTGTTAGCATCATTTTGATAGACATCATTATTTTAGTAATAATGCAAGCTTTCTGTTTTTCTCATTTCTGCATTATGAACCTTCTTATAAAGTTTCTACAATAGCAAGTAACAGGTCAAGTGTGAGTACAGGGGAACGATAGAGAAAAGGCCCAGCTACCTCTCTTTCTGACAACAGCGTAATAGCTGTCAATGATCCCCTCCTTGAAAGGAGAAATTGAATATGCCTCTTCACAACTAAGAATACCAGAGAAATCAATAATACAAGTTTTGTACTAGTCAGACTGTCCTAGTATCCTTTACAGTGCAGAAATCAAGGAAAATGTTATAATTATTATGAATTCTCTTTCCACAAGAAAACAACTGTGGAGAAAAACGTGAAGTGCTTCTCTGACAATGGGTTTACTGTAGCATATGGCATTAAAAAAATTAATTGTGTAATGTTTTTGAGGAAATATGTCTTTCAAATCTAGGTAGAGAGGGATGTGATTTCTTTTTTTTTAAATAAAAAAAAGCTGGAATTTGTATCGTGCCCTAAATGCAGGCAGAATTCAGATCGAATGAGTTTCTTGCAGGGGTTATTTATCCCACATTTTTTCTGTAGAAAATTCTCTGTCACCCAAATGCAGGGAAGGCCTCACTGCTTGTGCTGCAAATTGCTGGGGGTGTAAGAGTGATCATTTATCATGGTTTTTGGTGTAAATTAAAGCCCAATTTTTGTTTTGAATTTCTGTCAGGTGTTCTGTTGGACCTCTTTTATTTGTGACTCTTTATGGGGGCCTCTTGCACATAAACAGCACTGAGTTTTCCTGTAGGGTGGTATGGGGAGGTCTGGAGTCTCAGTCAGATGACAGAAGCTAAATTTCAGGGCCACTCATTTAATCAAAACACAGTGCAGAAGGCTGCTAACTTTGCTGCATAGGTTCAAATCTGAATCAGACACTCCAAACTGGACTTAGAATTGGAAGATACACCTTTTGATTTTTGAGTTACTTGAGTGGGAAAATGGACTGCATGGTTTCTTTATGTTTGGTTAAAGATACTTACATCTCTATTATTTGCAAATAGAGAACACAGACCTCAAAAACTAAGACTAAAGGTAATAATTGATCGCCTTGTGTAACCCTCTTAGCTTTACTGGATCTCCTGCTACTTGCTTGCTTTGATTTTGTCATGTCTGTCAGGGTCCTTAACAGTTCTGAAGATCTAACGCTATTGTATGAAAATCTATTCTAATAATTTGTCTCCTGACTGTTTCTATAATTACTCTAAATTGTGTTCGACAACAGGCAGAGGGACATTAGGTTTACAAAAAGAAATAGTGCCTGCCATTTTCTATTGTGCGCTCAAAACCCATCCCTTTTTTCCTTTACTGCTGATGAGTTGTATTGTATTTAACCTTCAGAAGTTTAGAGGTTGCCACAGAGTGGGGAACTACTTCCTCTGGCTCTGATGGTGTTTTTCTAGAAGCAGTTTTCTACTCGCTATACAGTATGTCAAAGAACAAACAAAAATGACGCAGAATTACCGGCTTGGATACGTGAGCTTCACTTACTACAAGTTAATATGAAAATTTACAAAGGCTGTGAGGCTACTTCATTGGCAAGAAACAGTTTTAATTTATTTCAGTTACTGTTAAGATGGAGAAAATACTGAAGATGTTACTGAATCACAGGTTAATTGGTATTGTTACTCGTGCGATAACTTGGCTGATTTTGATAGAGAGCTGAGAAGGCTTAGGCTTGTTATTCCACCCACTGTACCAGCATTTTATGCAACAAAACCAGCTTTTTTTCCTCATATAGTTTTCTAGGGGAAATAACATAAGGACTACAACTGTCCAAAGGTCAAAAGTCGCTCGACCAGCATACCTACAGTGGTGAAAGTTTCCACATTCTGCAAATGTGATTGCTCCCAGTGGTCAATTTAGAGTAATAATTTACTGAAAATATAATTTTAGATATGTTTTTAAAATTCATTTAGAAATAGTAACTTTAGGGAAGATCTCTGAGAATTAATTCAGATTTTTCTAAATCAGAATTCAAAAAGGTATTGGAAATATTTGAATTATGAACACTCCATAACTTACTTTTAGACTGTGTCCAAATGATCTAGTTAATTATTAAGATCATGTTAATAACTACACTTGGAAATTTGATTGATTACAGAAAACAATCCCTGTAGGTTTGAGTATGCTCAGGTTAATTGAAGAGCTAAGCTTTGGAGGGAAAGATTTGCAGAAAGCTGTATGCAGGCACTTTTCTCCTCTTGGTGAGAAGAATCTGTCACTTTTTTTATGTCTTTTATAGCACAAGTTCAAAACTTGACAGCAATATCCTTCTAACTGTATCTACAGGAATCATACATTATGACTTCAATTCAAGATGATCTCCTGTGAGTTTCTTTAGGTCACATTTCAAAGATTTATTCAAAGAATATGAGGTTTTCTAAGAACAAAAAATAAAAGATTTATTTATTTTATTTTATTTTTTTTGGTTGGTTAGTTGATTGGGATTTTTTGGGGGGTTTGTTGTTGTTTGTTTTTTTTTTCCCAGGACCTGGTTGAATAAAGCCTGCAGGCTTAAGCATATCTGTCACTGGAAGCCTGTGACCAGACATGTGCACATAACTGAAATCTTTAAGTGATCTTTACAACAAGTACATTCTTATTTGTTTTGCTGAAGAATGACTTCAGAGATGTAATTAAAGAGAAATATTATTAATGAATTGGTGAAGTCTCCTGCTCAAAACGAGCAGAAGATTCATGGCTGAGGTTTCTTTTTTATGTCACTAGTTGTTGCCCTAAAATGTTGCAAAATAAGTATAGTAGAAGAATATGCTTACAAGTTATATGATAGGTATTTTGATTATAAGCCTCAGAATGAAGATATTGATCTGTCCATTAAGAGAGAGGTGCAGTTTCCCAAGAGGTTCAGCAAGACATTAAGGTGGCTAACAGTCTTTGCCACATCTCATGAAACATATCGTCAGCGTGATGTATCTAAACTAACATTTCTTAAACCAGCATTACCGGGGGTAAACAAAGCTCAAGGATTCTTCAAATCACTCTTTTTCTACTTCCATATAAGAGAAATTTAGGGCAATGCTTTTTGTTGTGAATAAGAAATATTCTTAGAATCTAAGCTGCCAGAATCTCCAAAGCTCACGCTGTAAACATTTCACTTCTACAGTGACAGCTAAGTGAAGATGCCTTGCTCATTATCCATAAAGAATATGTGGCACAGATGAGCTCGGAATGTAAATTTGTAAGGAAATGGAGAAAATATAATTCATTTTTCATGCAGAAATGTGTTGGTTTTTTTTTTCCTACTGAAAGATTCATAGAAAATTAATTAGTGGAAATCTAGCAAATATGTTGTGTTGGTAATGCTGTAAAAATACTTTTCAGCACCAAAGCAAATAAGAGAGGCTAGAGTTGTTGAGGTTAAATGGAAAATGGGAGGAACAAATAGGTCCTTAATAATAGCTGTTCATTATGGGATTTTTAAATAAATGAGACAAATTAGGAGAAATGTAAAAGAAGGATATGTAGCTTACAGAGGAGTGGTAGGAAATGCATTAACTATGTGTTAAACCTCACTAGAGCTTCTGAAAATCTAGGTTCTTAAAGAGGAAGAAAGAATAGTTGCATTCAATGCATCATTGCGAGCTCTTTCAGTTAAATATCTGTGTGCATTTACCAAAACTACAGTCATTCAATGACAGCTTTAATTTTCTTGAAAGATGATGAGGGATTTACTGCAGTGCAGAGAAAAGCCCATTTTTTTCCTGGTAGGTGAGTTCAGGCAGCCATGATTTAAGTTGCCCAAAACAATAAGAGGCTGGTTGGTATTTCTGGAGTCATATCCATTATTTACATTGCTAGGCTGTGGAGAATATTTGGAGCAATGTCACACTAACCTCCATGAATTCTTGATTGAGAAATAAAAAATTAACAATATGGACTGATGGGAACACTGCTGTATGGAGACAAGTAATTTTGAAACAAGCTCGGTGTAAGAAGGGTGTCAGTGCCACAAATAAGCACTCACAAAAATCTCAGAGTAACATTTACAGCTGTAGGATTTCCACGGAGGAGCCATTCCATGCAACCCCCTGGCCTTTGCGCCTACCCCCAGGAGGAAGACCTGAGAGTAGCTCACCGGTTGCGTGGATTTCTAGATTTGTTTGGTTGCCTAAACTTCCCTCTACTACGAAAGCGAGATTCAGATGAATATTTGAGCTACAGTTAACCTCTAGCAGGTAATGTCAGCTTGCCTTTCAGGGAAGGACCAGGCAGGCAGCCCCAGCAGCTGCTCTTCCACTGGGACGTTCTTCATTTACCTGATTTTGTGGGGTATAGGGATGCCTGCACACATCAGCACACTGGGCATCCACAGCGCTGGAGGGATAGTAAACAGCCTAGAGTCAGTGAAATCAGATCATAGGTGGCAGCCTCATTTTATTAGACTGTGGAATAATGATGACGATTATTCAGGAGAACAAAAGTGGAAAAGACAACTCTTGTATGTTTGTTTCTTAGTAACAACTAAAGTAGAAATTACCCATGACAACATGACTGGTACTAAGCTTTACCACCATTTCATAAATGAATTCCTTCAGTCTGGTGACATCAGCCTTCACAAAACCACCAAATGGTAGGGCTTGGAAGGGACCTCAAAAAATCGAGTCCCACCTGCCTGCTAGACCAGGACAAAACTAGGGCAGATCACTCAGAAATGCATGCAGACAGGTCTTGAAAGTCTCCAGAGAAGGAGACTCCACAATCTCTCTGGGGAGTCGGTTCCAGTGCTCTGTGACCCTTACAGTAAAGAAGTTCTTCCTCATGTTGAGGTGGAACTTCCTGTGCTCGAGCTTGAATCCATTGCCCCCATCCTATCACAAGGCACAAGTGAAAAGAGGTTGTCCCCACCTTCTTGATGCCCAGCCCTTATGTATTTATTAGATTACATTAGACTAGATCCTGTCTCACTCTTCTCTCCAGGCTAAAAAGCTCCAGATCTCTCAGCCTTTCCTTGTAAGGCAGGTGTGTTCCAGCCCCTTCATCAGCCTCATAGCCTCCGTTGGACTCTCTTGAGCAGATCCCTGTCCCTCTTGAACTGGGGAGCCCAGAACTGGATGCAGTACTCCATGTGAGGTCTCACTAGAGCAGAGTAGAGGGGGAGGAGAACCTCCCTCAGTCTGCTGGACACACTCTTCCTAATGCACCTCAGGAAACCACTGGCCTTCTTGACCTTGTTTCCTTTGATAACAGATTTTGGTTTCATTTTCTGTTTATTCCTGAAGCATCACCTGAAAACTTGGCCAGTGTTTAAAACAATCACCTCCCTTACAAATAAATAATATCAGAGGAAAAAGTGGAGCCAACAGTACATACACAGAAAAGTACTGTACACTGTAGCTTAGCAGGAGCCAAAACACACCATGCTTTCCTCATCAGTATGGACCTGTACTCCTGCATGGGCCTGGATCCAGTTTGGCTGTAGTTTGGTGCATTCTTTGTTGCTTCAGAAATAATTTTGTTTTCTTTTTCTTTTTTTTTAATGGTAACGACTAAAATCTTCTATAAGTGAAACTAAATTTACATTTGTTTTATATTGGTGTGATTTCTTTCTTAGAATCTGTTTTTTGTTTGTTTTTTTTTTTCTTCTGGGTTATGATCTTGAACTGGTGAAGCCCTGCAGTGTTCCCTTGGTCTAGACAGATGTGAGGACCTGAATCAAGGTTCCAAGGCAGGAGGGGTCTCATCTGCTTTGAAAGAGTAACTCTTGGATTGAGATCACCATACAGGTCAAGTAGAGTTGGCTTAAAAAAGTCTTCTCTTGTCTGCTAGAATTTTGTTTATAAAGTAATGTGAAGACTTTGTGAAAAACAGAAATGGAAACCAGGATGCAAGGAGGTCAACTCTGGTGCTGGTACTCCTTCAGAAACCTCATTTTTTATTTTGACAAAGAAAAAAAAAAGTGCTGTTCCACGATCCTTTGTTTTCTCTGGATAAAAGAGGACTGGAGGCCACTGAACTCTGCTTTTCAGTCTGCAGGGGGTTTTCAACAAGGCCTGACTTCAGTGTTAGAGCCACAGTGTTGGAGGTTGTGTTGAAGGATCGGAGGCTCTGATCCAGGGTGATTAAGAAGTACAGTGTAATTGAAAAGCTTTCACGTGGTCATCTTGATTTTTTTTTAGTCATTTACTCTACATAAATCCTGGAGCAGAGAGCTTAAAGTAAAGATGAATTTTTTATTTTTTTTTGTACACAGGGAAGCTTCCAAAAGGCAAAGCCATTTCTGCAGGACTCGTGAGGTACACCACTTGCTTTATTGGGTTTTGTTACATTGTTTAGTTTTAAATACTGAAATGTACAGAAAATTATATATCCTGCTTTATAGCCACAGCTGTAAAGTCAGAGGATCATCTAATGAAGAGAAGAAGAGGTGTTTGTTGCTTATTCACAGTTCTGCTTATTAAGGAAGGTTTTTTTTGAAGTATTTTACATAATTCATTGCACTGTTTTCTTATTGCCTTAGGAAACTCTAAGCATCTTTTGCTATGATCTTTCACTCCAAGGATTAAGACTTTTAATATTCATAAATATTAAGAATGCTAATAACTGTTGTGTCTGCGAGCTCTGGATAATTAATGGTCAGGAGTGACAGAGGAGGCTGCAGAGGTAGCTCATATTCCACCATTGATAGTCTAGCTGCACCGAGGGAGCGTTTAGGGGGGAAATTTCAAATCTATTAACTGTCAATAGTTCAGAGAAAAGCAAGCTTGCCAGTATTACATATGCATCCGGGAGACAGGTATGAACCCACTAATGATGAGAAATCCAGAGTGAAGGACTTTAAATACCTTTACACACAGTTCTGAGACAACTGAGTGATAGAGCTCTTTTATTTTGTATGCCTCTCAGTAGTGAATAAACAGCAGCCGTAGCTTAGATACAGAGGAGAATTTCTCTTAGGAAATGCTGCTGCTAAGAGCTTTTTACAGCCCTGTCACAGTTCAAGCTGTGCTGGTGTTAAGTCCCCTATTTGGGACCAGAATGATGGAAGAATTGCATCCATTTCCCAGCTACAGTGACTGTCTTTTTGACAGAAGTTAGATGTTTAAAAATATGACTCAAAATGCTGAATTTTCTGACACATGGCACTTAGCTTCACTGTAGCTGTTAGGGCACTGAGGTCTTTTATGTAATTAATTTTTCTAGTGATATCCTCCAAATATAACAAAATTAGTTAAAATAAAGTACTTTAAGTAGTTAGAACTCAACCAATACAGGCTAAAAATCTTAAACTTAAAAGGTGGAAAAATTCTTGGTTATTTCTGCCTCGGTGTACCAGAGCAACACGACCTGGAGGTACACTGAAGCTGTGAATGTCAGAAATAAACAAGCAGCTTACAAATAGCACTGAAAATGGCCTGTGCTGCTGAGAGGAAAAAAAAGATTTGGTTTCGTATTGTTCTGAGAGCTCTGGGTTGATTTAAAGGGAATTGTTGAGTGTCTTGATGAGGATGATACAGAGTAATGGCTTTGGGAAGTGCAGTAGCTGTTTTCTTTCTATGTTTGCATTTTAGGCTGAATTTAGTAGACCGGGCTTTTCTCTTTGGCTGGTTTTGCCTCACCTCGTACAATGACAACCAGGAGCAGCTCCAGCTTAGTGCAGCACAGGAAGGTGGCACTAATATGTTAACATCTGTTCACTACAGCAGAGGTACAACGACCTTGGTGTATCATCATTAATTTCCCCAAAACAAACCATCCAGAACTATTGCTAGTAGAAACAATTTGAAGAACATCAGCATATAGTCAAACTTATTTAGTCTTTGACATTGATAGAAGAGATGTTGCTTATCTGACTGGAACTTACCCTGGCCACAAAGGCCGGGCCCTTGCTTTACCCAAGGGTCAGAGAAATATTTGGCCCCCTGGGGACAATTGGACTCACTCGAGGGAAGGTGGCAATGAGCATCCCGCCTTTAGAAAACCTTGGCTAACTTCACAGGCTTTCTTCTTAATCAGAATAGGTGTGAGCATTGACAAGAGCTTTGTCTTCATTTCTGCGCCTTGCGGCACAACTGCATCAATGATGTAGGAGGCAACAAACACGTCCCGCTGGAACGTGGGCGTTTGTGGATAGTGGAGGCCAGTTCTTCAGCTAGCGGAAATCCGCTAATCACAAGTGCTTTAGCTGGATGAGGCCTTTAAGATCACTGAGTCCAGCTCTAACCCAGCACCACCCGGTCACCACCAAACCATGTCCCCCAGCACCCCATCTCCACAGCTCTGAAACCCCTCCAGGGATGGGGACTCCACCCCTGCCCTGGGCAGCCTGGGCCAGGCCTCAGCAACGCTGCAGGGGAAGACGTTGTTCCTCGGCTCCAACCTCAACCTCCCCTGGTGCAACTTGGGGATAATTCCTCTTGTCCCG
>JANHFX010025484.1:57951-117326 GCA_027560015.1 Chloroceryle amazona
GGCGGCAGCGCCGCGCTGCTGGTTGGAGCCGAGCAGCGGCCGGGCCGGGGCAAACCTCGAGGAAATGAAGGGTACCGGCCCTGCCCTCGAGTGCTGGCGCTTGGCGAGGCAGCAGCCCCCGGGAGGGCAGAAGGAGGCCGCCCAAATTCATTAAAATCCTGAACGTTTCCTGAGATGGGGACTTCCCTGGAGCTCCGAGCGACAGTTCACCGTTAATGGAGGTACTGGGTTAAGTTCATCATAAATGTTTGACCTCCTGTTTAGGAGCCTGATGATGTGTGAAAGCCTCTCTGCCCAAGAGGAGCGATGGTGATGCAATTTTAGGGGCTAACGATTCTGCTGACCTAATGTCCTCACACAGCTGCTTTCTATTACTGTCGCTTAACTGGGACACGGTGGGCTCAAGGGACTGACTTTGTCTAATGAGGTAGCTGTGCAATTATTTCAGCTACTGCAGGACACTGGAGCTAAGTCTGTCTCATTTTTGTTTCATCACCTATTTTTATATTCTAGCATAGCGTGGACATTCCCAGAAAATCTGCATTTATTGCTCCCGGGTGAAGTGGTAGCGCTGATAGTGCAGCAGGGCTGTGGTGGGGCAGGGATGGCAAGGGGTTGCTTCGTAGAGGGCTTTTCGTACTCTCCTCTGGCCTCGGCTGTCCGCAGCCCTGCAAAAAGCCTCGCCAGAGATCTTTGTGTTTATCTTCTAGTTAATTTCCTTCTTGCCGATTTAAGAGTAAGAAGAGAGAGCGTTCATGTAACTTACCAGAATCCATGGAAAAGCTGTGGTTGTTCAACAGTTAACCTGAAAATTCTTTCGTTGCCTTGAATTTCAGATCTAGGTAATTGCAGTTATGCTCGGGATTTTTCGTAAACTCCTACTATCTAAGAAATACAGATTTCTAGTTGTGGTTAACTTCTGCAAATTGCAAAGATTGTCATGGGCTGTAAGGCAGCAGCACATGCGGATATTTTACTAAAGGCATGCATAAAGTAAGCTTAGGCTTAGCTTTAAAAGGACAGCTAACAGCCTATACGTTCTTATTACATACAACAAGTGAGTACTTTTTATGGTCAACTTTGCACTGACATTTTCTTTCATTATAAGATTTATTCCAAGTCTTAAAGAGGAACCACTTGAAAAGTTCTGTCTAGGGCAGGTTTCTTTGTAAGAGTAAGTTCAAATTTTAAAGAGAAAGCCATCTCGTTTTCAAACTGCTTTGTGATAGACGCACAAATACACGGTGCATTTCATGAAGAACGTTGTGTAGGTTGGTTAAGATAAATATTTGGTGTTTGGCTTCCTATTTATTTGCTTATTTGGCAGAGTTAACTCAGGTTACTCTAGAGAAATAAAGAGACATCGTGACGGTGACATCATACATGAAGTGAATTATCCACGATAACTCTACATTCTGCATGCTGATTTATATAGAAAATTTAGTTGAAAGATCTTAAATAGCTAATACTGAGCATCACTAATACAATTATGAAGTAGTTAAGGGCAGATAGATTTTTTTTTTTCGACAGCTGCTAAAATCATTGCCTGTATACTTACTGAGTTTCCATAAATTTGGAGTAATCTAATGCTGTTGTCCATAGCAGTAAGTAAACTGAGCAAAATTTAATTAAAGATGTATATCTATGAAATATGAGTCTTGATTCCACCCGTTCTTCATTCAGCATATTCCACCCATGTATGTCTTTAATATATTGGATATTTTAATGGGCAGTCATGTGTGACAGCCACAGATAGAATATTATGTTTACCACTTTGGAAGACTCAGAGAGCTGGCCCTGTGGTGTATATTCAAGTAACTTCTCAAGTGTGCTTTCAGGAGCAAGTGCTCAAGAAGAGCATTTTCCCCTCACAGCTTCTGTGGGGCTGAAGACTTTGCTGGTTTTAAGTCAGGGTTGTTTCCTGCCCAGTTTAGTGTTTAGTTTAGCCCCACAGCAGCTTGTTCAAGCAGAATAATTATCTGAGAGAGCATGGAGCCATAGGAAAAATGGCCAAGGGCAGGAGGAGAATGGGGATAGCTACTTGCTGCATCAAAGCTACTTTACAAAAGCCTAAAATATCTGTGGGACTGTGGCCTGAAAGACAACACGGCCATGACTTGGCAGGTGGCTTCATCAGTAAACCCCGGGGGCACTAATGACCCTTAATTAAGGCTCTGAGCAGCCTGGCTTGCCCATGGCCCGTCAGCCCCAGCTGAGGTTACGAGGTTTATGCACTTTGTATGTATGTGTGCGTGCACATCTATTTCATTAGCTGGATTAATCTACAGATGACTTTTTATGATTAAAGTTTAGCTTTTAAAAGTGCAGTTGTTGATTTTCATTGCCCAGGCTGTAGTCCATCGGAGACTACACCAAAATTTTGGTTTTCTAAAGTCTCTATTTGGCCTGCTTGCTTGCTATCGTGAAGGGAGAAGTTGCTAAATTCAGACTTCTTAAAGCCTTCACAGCCAGTTAAAAAAAAATATATATCCAAGACTTTAATTAACAAAAAATAGTGGTTTAATTTAGAGCTTTATCTGAGAATTAATCTGTATAATCAGTACAATATTAAGAAAAAACAACTAAACAAAAGAACTTACATGAGTTAACATTTTTGTATCAAGTTCCACCTTCCTGATATTCAACCACTTTTGGGACATTTAAAGATTAGATTTAGAACTGGATGTGCAAGGTTTCTTGGTAGTCTAAGGAGTATGGTTGTAAAAGTGAATTTTACTTGTTTTTTGGCATTACCTTTAGAAAGTACAAAGGAGGTGAATGAAAACCAATGCATCATAACTGACTTAGCTAGAAGGTGATACCTCTTGTATGCTTATGACAGGTATTTAAATGTGTTAAAAGAACAATTCAGATTTATAGCTCTATTTATCATGATTACTTCACTCAGTTTGGCTAGATTCATTAGATTTTCACGTTTCATAGGTGCAGTGTTTTAGGAAGTAAAGTATTACAATATAGTGTTGCTTATTTTTTCTAATTTTGTCAATACTTAAAGTGTCAGACAATACACTGTGATGTTACTAAAGGGGTGGGTTTGTTAGTTTGTTGTGGTTTTGGTTTTGCTTGGGTGTTTTGTTTTTTTTTTCCCCCCTTACTCCAGTGCTGTAGTTTATCCCAATGAACCTGTGATATTGCAGGTAATTTCACGTAATGGAGTGCAGAGGTAGTGAAGAATACTCAGCATAAGGCTGGTTTCTTCACACAGCTGTCACAAAATCATTCCAACAGCTCAAATTCTGTTCAGTGGCATGGACTGTGAATCACAACCAGAAATATGTTCTGAATCCTGAGGAGCTGGGCTAGGGACTGCTCCAGGCAAAGGAAAAAGTGGAAAAACCAATGAGCAATCAATCTTACATCTGTCCCAACCCACAGGTACATGCAGAAATTAATAAAAGGTTGCAGCACAGTGATCATCAAATTGTAATTTTTAAAACTGCCTAAGCTCAGTGAGACAAACCTTCAGCAGTAGTGTTTCAGATTTGTTTAGATAAGTGCCAACCCAGTCGCAAATCCATGTCAAATTTCTGCTCTTGATCTCCTTGTCAGTGCAAATCCTGATTAGTTCTCCTGTAGGTGTGTTTGCTGAGGTAGTTTCAGGACAACTGGAGTGGTGGAGGTAAAGGTTAACAATGAGAGTGAGTGACCCAGTCTCTTCTTGAACTGTTTGCTGATCAAATGTTTCTTATGCCTAAGAAATACAACTCCATCTCTAACAAGCAATGTAACTTGACTCACAGTCTCCTACTTTCCTAAATCTCATGGCAGAGTTTGACTGAAACGTGACCTGTGCATTTTGCCATACATTCCACTCATTGCTACACTAAAGTTCAGTTGTGCTGTATGACATGAATGAAGTTCATGTTTGTCTTCTAACGGGCCTGCAAAAACATGAGTTGGCTTATTTGTAGCACTTTTTATTTATTTTTTAATCCTGCTTTAGAAATGGTGTTCACAGTTAAGCACAGGAAGGATGCTCACTGGAAGGACCTTTGGCTGCAGCTCTTGCAGTGAGCGTTCTGTAACACAGTACGTGTGCGTGCCCCATGCGAGTCTGAAACAAGATGAAGGAAAGATGAGTAGACGGTGAAGGACATCCATGTGTTTTCTTTCCTGGACCAGGACTGAAATAACCCTTCTCTCATTCCATAGGAACGTAGGGAGGTAGAAAGATATTGAAGATGAAAACTGTGCTTTTTAAAAAATGTACAGGATTCAGGGTGATGTGAGAAGCTGAAAAAGTAAAGAATAAAATATCTTGAGAGAAATGGTAACACAGAAAAAGGGCTTCACATGTGGATATGAGACAGTTCAGTGAAGTGGTTGTTGGCTTTCAGGCAAGTGGTACGTGAGAATCCTGGCTCATAATGCATCCCTTTTCCATTTTTTCCTAGTTTTTTTATCTTTGAGCTTTTTACACAGAGAATTTCATATATATTTAAAACAAAAGTGACATTAAATGAACTTTCCAGTTTCATGTTTCAGGAGCTTTCTTGATTCAAGAAGGTTTCTTTTATTTCTTTGGGGTAAGGTGCTGGCTTGAGACACACAGCAAATAGCTATTTGGATACTGGTTTAGACTGGCAAACACTGTCCTTTTAATTAATTCTGGAGAGTAGGAACTATGCACCTCAAGATAAGACCTTTCTAAATGCTAATAACCATAAACATAGTTTAAAGAGTGTTTACTTTATTTGCAATGTTATCACCATATCTACATTTTTGTCAGTATTCATGGGATTCCTTATGTAGAATGGGAAGTTCTGAATTGATTGCAACTTTCACAAGTAGCAAAAAGCCATTTTTAAGGATGTTTTCTGTCAGTCATGTATAGCTCCTAGCACACAAAGAATAAATTGCAGCTTCCCTGCGAAAGTGACATAAACCCATGTTTTTTTTATGTCACAGAGGGATTATTGTGAGAAAGACAGGAATCCCTCACCCAGGCTGTGATTTCTCTTGATGAAATTGCTGCCTTCTTGACTGGTACATAAAATGTCAGAGGGAGAGCAAGAGACAGTGAAAGGATGTCATACTTCATAGAAATCATCAGTAAAAGCAATAAACTGTTGCAGGTAGGGTGATCCACAAAGGAGGCCTCCCATCTTCTAAAGCAAGATCCACTGGTCTTGTGACAGGCACATTGTCTGTACTCTCCTGTTCTCGTGCTCTGCTCCTCCACTCGGCTTGGCCCCGATCTCCCCCCTTCTGTAGCAATTAGCTTATTATCAAGCCACGGTTATAGGTACTTTCTTAACCAGGGTTGTTCAGGATGGGGATGAATAAATCGGGTTTGTCTTGGATGATTTGGCTACAGATCTCAGCGGGTGCTCTGCTTAAGGAGGCTGGTATCTGGCAATACCTTCTCAGAGAATTTTAATTGAGCAATTGCACTCTGACAGACAGACAGTTTTTGCAAAAGCCTACAGCAAAGATTGACTTCCGAACTGCTATTCTTTGTCATACACATTATACCCCTCTAGTGTCTTCATTCACTGACTTCTCAAACATGACAGATGATACAGCCTCTGGTCTAGAAATTGCAAGTTTCAGGAACAGGGGGCAGGGGGGTAGGGTGAGGGGGAGGAAGAAATCAGTCATACAAACAGAATGGTAATTCATTGCATTAAGGTACATAAGCTTAAATAAAAATCTCTGTTAAAACTTTTAGGTAATTGTCAACTCTTTGCAGACTGACAACAGTCAGCTCATTAATTTTGTGAGTGTTACTTGACCTATAATATTAAATTAATGCATTTTACTGTTTACTAATTAAACATTAGCTTGAGGAATGTTATTATTTTAAATAGAAAGACTCCATCTCTGTCTCCGTTTAGGTAGTGATGAGTGTACCATTAAAGATCGCAGTCCCTTTGGCATGAGGATCACTCTGCAGAGTTTTCATCTCGGGCTGTGTTCATGTATATCCCACTCTCCAGCCTGGCTGCGGTACAGTTTTCTCAGCTGTATAGCTGGAGCTGGTGAAGTGTTTCACTCACATACCACTGGTAGACTGCCTGTTAGCCTGCCCTGCTGTACGGGTCTCAGCACAGTACTGCGTTGCTCAAAAGAGTGTTTTTCTGAGCAGTGTTACAGCATTGAGTTATTAGTAGTTTCATTTGAGGATTTTTCATTAGTATGCTTGGCGGAAGAATGTGCTAATGAAATTTGATCAAAAGGTAAAGCTGGGAGGAATTGGTAATATAGACGAGGCTCGTGTGTTATCCAGGAAGAGATGGATGGTGTAGCAGATTGAAATAAAAGAAGTTAATTAATGTTAGTAATACAATGTAAAAGGTCATGCTTCTAGGAGCTAACTGGAGTTCCACAGCTGAACAGGGATTTAGATATACATAACTTGAAGAAGAATCATATGGGTGTACTATGCCCAGTGGGCCAGTTGACCATGGGCTGACTATAAAGCAAGAGGAATATATAGCTGTATAAAAGAGAAATACAGTCTTTGGACATACAAGGTGAATTATTAAAGCAGAAGAATATGTAATTCTATTGCAAGGCATTAGTGAGTCCTTGATTGGAATAGTCACATTGTTCAGTTCTATTCACATTTCTTACATAGTTGATAGAGAGAGATAGGTACCTGTGAAAGGTGGTTTAGAGCAGGATTTATGAGAGCTTCAGGAAACTCCACTCCACATGCTGATGTTAAGCTAGGTTTTGGACATATCCTCTACAATATATGCTTTTAGTTATTTGCCTCCAAGAAAGATGTAACTAAATGGTAGTAAGTAGAGTGTAACTCTATTAAAGATTATTAGTAGGAAGAGCTTCTTGTGAGGAGGTGCTAACAGTGACATTTTAAGCCTAATGGAATGCTAGCAGAGAATGAGTATGACAACTTCTGTAAGGTTTGTGTTGGAAAGGAAAAATAACTGCTAATGCTGAAGTATCTTGATGAAGAGGATTAACAAAGAAAAAGGTGATAGGTTGCTTGTAAATAAATGGAATTTAGATAAGGTAACTTCTGCTTGTGTGAGAAATTCTTGAACAGCCTTCAAAAATCCTATTAGTGACAAAAGATGCACATGTCAAATGGAGCTGAATCTGTTTTTGAATCAGGTTAAATTAAATAACCGTTTGTGATTGCACGTACCTTGTTGTGATGTGACAGGAGTTATTTTCCATTCCTAAATTCCTTTGAAATCTTTTTTTGATGAATCCACAGATGCCTTCCATTGAAAGCAGCTCTGCACACAAATTATCTGTTTTGCTCTACAGGCTGAGCTCCATTCAGGAGAGCTCTGTGCTCTCTTTCTCCTCCTATCTACCTGAGTCATGGTCGGTCAGTCCCTCTCCTGCTCCCGAGAGCTGGGGAGAGCGGGTGCTATCTTTGAAAAGTGAACGTTACCACCAACATAAAGATCTAGTCTCATTAGACAGAATTATAGCAAAGTATCGGTCTGAAATTTGTGAGGAGATTATGAAGGGGTTTTCAACCTTGTAAAGTGGTGACAGTGTTGTGACAATTTTAACAAATATTTTTGTTTCACAAAGACAGGTTAACAGCCTTCATAGTCTAATAACAGCTTATTAACCTTGTATGTTTTGACCTATAATAAGTATTATTGTGTATCTGTGCCTATAGGAAGTGTTTGATTCCAAGTTCCTTTAATGTATTATGTCTAGATACATGTATATGTACAGAGAGTTCTGTCTCTATCGCCTGACCTATATTCTGTGCAAGTTTGTGATAGTAGTTGGCTTCATTATGGTTTGATGTCTAAAGCCAGACAGATATGAAGTTCAGTTTAATGCCTTAATTGGCAGAGGGAAATAGTTGCTATTGTTCCATGGCTGCTCAGGAGACACGTACGTTTGTGCTGAGCGGAGCCTTGGTTGCAGGAAGCCAGATCTGGAACCGGGCCTGGGCACCTCCCACAGAGTCCCCAGCAGCTCCCTAGTGCCAAAACCTGGACACCTGAATGCAACACAGTATGTCACCAGCGACAAGCTGGCAAAGCTTTCTTTGTCACACTTTACATGGAATGTGTTCTTCAAACTCTTTGTTGCTTCTAGCACCATGAAGCTAAGCTGGCTTGTCTTCAAAGCGTATGCTGGTGATTGTCTTGATGTCTTAGAATAGCTTATAATTGCTTTACCTGTCACTTCTGTCTATAAACAAAGATTAGGAAAAATTGAAAAATATTTTTCCAGTTCTGTTTTGCTGTTTGCTGAATATTTACCCAATAGTCCTGAATATTACTGAATTCTTATTTTATACCTGGCTTTGCCTTCTGATGTGTGTGAGAGGTGAATAGTCTCCTCACAGTGTGAAAGACAGTTCAGTTCCGTTCCCTTAAGCCATAACAACCAATTGATGTCAGTTACCTCAAAAGCAAATTAATCCTGCTCCTGTTTTGTTGAATCAATACTAATTCATTTTTTCCTGTAATTTTCAGGTTTTGACAACACTGGCTGCCAGCAAAGCTGAGGTAGGAAATCCTGTCGTACTGGTGGAATGTAAAATACCTGTCTGTGGGTTTGATAAGAGGGGGTAGCTTTCTTACAGTTTTGGGGGAAAAATTTGAGAGACTTCACTATGGCACTTGTGATGCTTCTAGTGTTTAATGAGTCAATCTTTGGAATTCTTGTCTTATTTTAACAACTGTTTAAGCTGATAAAGTTCTCCTCCTAGGAGACTGTGTTATTATGTAGGTTTTTCTGGAGATTCCCATGGTATTGACAGCTCAAAGTTCAGGGCTTTGGTAGCCATGTGTTATAATTCCCATCAACAGAAGGTGGCTATCTGACTTTTTCCATATGCCCTTCAATTTTTGTCCTGTGCTTCATGGTGAAGAAGGTATTGCATTTGCTCCAGAGTCAGTTCTTGTGGTTGACGTGTTCCTTCCAAGTCCGTATCTAGCTTGCCTCACTTACCTGCTGCCATATGACATGAGCTGTTTGAACAGACTGGGACAGGAGAGCAGTTTTTGTTGTGTGACAGAGTGCTACTAGCTGAATTCTTGTTAAAATCTGGAATGACATGAAATCTGTTGTATATTGCTTGTAGTTCAGTTTGATCATTTTGGATTCACATTTTTGTCAGCTTTTCTGTTCATGTGTGAGCACTTTACATGGCCTTAAAGGGTCTAACACTTGTCTTAGAGGTGAAAATATTATGATGACTGGAGAGTATTTTGAATAACTGATTGCTAAAGCAAAAACGTCAGTCCTTTGTGACCACTAATGTGTGTTAGGCTACATTTATCTCTTTTGAATGTTGCTGCTAATAAGTCACTGTGCTTTTATTAACTGACAGATATTTTTATTCAGTGCACATTACTGACTCATTTAAATGTAATGTCAATTGGAAGCTAAGAGTGTTTCTATATGAAACGGGTTTCGGACTCACAGTAGGGAATTTGTGATGTACTCTAAAGCTAATGTTTAACTATGACAAAATGTCTAGGTGACTCGAGCTGCTGTAGTCAGATAAATTTTTAATAGAAACCTTTGGTAAATTAAATTGCATTATTAAAGAGAATAGATGTCAAGCACCCAACAAGATAAACTGTGCTAGTTACTTTAAAGAACAAGGACTCGAGTTCACTTTAATATTGTAAAAGAGTTTCAGGGGTAGGATTTGTATCTGGTTTTTCACTGTTGCACTATTTTAAATGCCTGCTGCACTTAGATCAAGAGAGTCCACTAAAAAACGGTCACTTCCATTTTCTTGTTTTGTAATGGGATTTTTTGGGGGCTTAGTTTTATCACTGTTCAGGTTACTACTAACAATTTTGCTCCCTTATTCATTTTGTTTTCAAATGTATTTATAAAATGTTTCCATATACTTTTTTTTTCCTGTTGTGTGTGTATAATTCTAGAAATATTCCAGGTTTCTGAGTTGGGCAGCTGTGTTGCTTTGTTACTACTTTTACCATGTGAAAACTTTTAAGGGTGTTAACACATTTGGTTGTTCTTCAGTGGAGCTTTTTAACTGGCCTTTGTGCTTGAGCCCATGGAACAGCTGAATTAGTAGGCACAAATCTGTATAAAAGGTTATCTTTAGATGCTCTTTCTCCCGTTCACGGTGGTACTTGGAAGAAATGCCAAGTTCCTCAGTATAGGGAAAATCCTAACGGGATTTCCTGAATCAGGGCGGTAGTGTTGTTTTTAAATAGTCCTACTGAACTCCATGGAATAACAACTCAAAAGAATAGTAAGCATGCAGAACTGGTTACTGAGTTTTTGAGTGAGAGACAATTTTCAGCTTGAGGGAACTGACTCCTCTCACGTAGTGGCAAATTTCCCAAGATTTCTTAATGGAGCCTACGCAGTGCTCTGTGTATTAGGCATAATGTAGAACAGTTTTGCTGTGTTTTGAGGCTAACATGCCTTAAATAACTGTGTAAATGACATGCAAGACATTTCCTCAGATTTGGGAATAGTGGCCTCATGTTTTGCTTGATTTTATTTATTTTACTCTTTAGTCTTCGTGAGCAGTTCTGAGAAAGGAATAAATCTTGATCTGGCTTGCCTTTCTGTCGTGTCCTAACTCATCTGAGCTCCTCCATTCTTTGCTGCTGTGTCGTATTTGTGTCACAAATTCTCCAGTCTGCTTTTGGTTAAAAAAAAGAGAAGTATGTACGTTTTCTTTCTGAAATCTTTTATTAGAACTGATATTTGGTTGTTCTTGAACTGTTGATCCAAGTAGTCTTGAAATGTGATTATTCCTCTTTTTCTTCTCCGTTGACATAGCTGTGTTCTCTTACTGAATTTTGTATGAAGTCTGAATGAAATCTCGGTATGTTTTTATTACTATTGAATGTTTTAGGAAGCTATAAACAAGTTGTTTTTGTTTTCTAAGTGCTGGTTGCCACATACCAACTGTAGAGAAACAAGTACATCTAAAAGAAGCTGTCAAGTAATCCAAAGACCTTTCTTCCATCTTTTAACACAAAAGGGCAACAAATAGTGACAGAGTCAAAGCAGTAGGCAGCGAAGCCTTCCATTAATAATTGCCAAATCTGCCTACGCAGTGTCTTTTAGTGTCATAGTCTTGTAAATATGCAAGCTAGAAGCATCTAAGAAAGAATAAATTCTGCATAGATAGTCAAATATGAAGATTTTTATCACAAATTACTCTGGTCTCTTGCACAATGAAACATGTAACGGATCATGTTAAGGTCATTACAAAAGGGGCCCGAGAGCAGTGTCAAATCCAGCTAAGCACTATATAAATTGGCATAACATACAAAATATGTTGATATAAAGTATTCTTGTAATTCCCTGAAACAACAGTTTGTGGAGTGACATCTTTCAGATCTGCTGGCTTTTTTCTAATGTAGGTATATGTCAGTCTAGTCCTTTGATTGCTGTCTTGACTATTCATTTGTTCCCTTCTAAAGATATCTCATTCAGTAAACTTTTTCCGGAGTGGTGTTCTTTCTAATTAGTTGTTAGTATAAATAATCATAAATATTCTTTATGTTGTCGAAGGTATAATTTCTTTTCCCCTTTCTGAAATAAAAGGTGTTACCAAAATAGACAACAGAAAGCTGCTTATGAGTTCTGTTTTTCTCCCCAGCATTTGAGTAAATGATACAGTGAAGTTCAGGGCCACATTCTCGTAAGACATTAGAGGTCACTTCTGATTGAAACACAGGTTTAATGTAGGTGTGTGTAAGCTTTCGATGTTTTTATGTGAGGAATGTCAAGGCTGGCTTTTTTCTCTGGTAAAGCAAAGGCTGATGATATGTCTCAATAAAACTGGGAATCAAAATCAGCTACAAAGCCAAGGAGGTTATTAAATCAGAGTTTAAGAAAAACCTCAGAAGAGTAAGCAGAATATAGCTCTAATGATAACAAAACTGTGGCTGATTTATACTGCAGTTCTGGAAGGTCCTTGATTATCCGAGATGTCATTTTTAAGTCCCCCACTTTCCTTACATGGCAGGAGTAGGTCTGGCCTGGTGAGTAGCATGTTTCTGAAAAGGCCAGTAAATGTATTACACTTCAGTTGCCCTTTTGCTGCTCTGTGTGTGCGGTGGAAAGCGGAGAAAAATCCTCTGACAGGAGGGACAATTGTTTCATTTATTTTTTGTTTGTAAAATGTTTCTGAAAAATCACGTATGCTCGTGATGCTGTGGAACTATGTTTGCATGAATGATGTGAGAGATGCATATGCAAGGTGTCTTCGGCAGATATGGTCTGAAAGCCATTCAGAGCATTTGTGCTGGCTGATATTATTGTCTGTTTGCATTACACTAATGCCTAGAGGCCCCAGCTGGAATCCTGGTCTTTCAGGTTGTGTACAGGCATGTGTTACACAGTATTTCAAAGGTCTTACGCACTTACGTAGATAATACTATCTGGTTTTCCTAGTTTTAATGCCAAAGTGAACTAATTCATTTTCGAGAAGCAGTCAGTAAAAGAGTGTGTGTAAACAGATAGCAGAACTTTCGAAGAAAAGATGCATCCACCAATATTGTTCTACTGTTATTGCTTTGCTGGTTTGCAGTGTGCTCTGTTCCACATAGGCTTATAATTCTTTTTGCTACCATATGAGTAATTTTTAAATCCTGATGGCTGTCTGATTTATTTCTATGGGAAAACTATATCATTGATGGAAACTTTATTTAGGGAAACATGAATGCTTGGCTGGATGCTCTTAGGGATAAATTGCAGGTGTTGTTAATACAAATCTGTGGTAGATAAAAACATGTCATTCAGTCTTCCTAGCCTCTGTGTCCTACTTCATTCTCCGAAGCACACTTAACATGCAAGGACCTAGTCTGCCATCACTCCAGGGTGAGTACGTGCTCAGGACAGGAGACATTTCCATTTCTATTTTCAGATTGTTTTTTCAGAGTGAGTGAATGGATTATAGCCTCTGTCTTTTCTGATGCATCAATACTTTGCATCCTCCAAGGCATTTATTCAAATGCATCCTTAATCACGATGACTGATAAAGAATTTGATATTAGTATTTTTTGAGGGTCTTATCTAATTTATTTACAGCAAGAAAGTATTTGTATTTCAAAGAGCAGTAGCAATTTCTATACAAGTATAGCCTAATGCTTTCCATATAGTTGTAAAGGTGATTATTTAAAGGATTTTACCATCTGCAACTTGTAGCAGGATTTTAGAGTTTATCAAGAGAATAGTTATTACAGTAAGATTGTCCTTTTTGCTTGATCTGTTGAAATCTCTTAAAATTTGACTGAGTTGTAAGCTGTCACAAACCACGTACAAAATAGGTATTCAGTACTTAAAAGATAATTGCAAAGAATTGGTAATTGTTTATTATGTTGCTACTAAGAATATTCATATTTTTAAGTTTAAATTGAACAATCACATGTCAAAGTAATTTTGACTTGTCAAGTTCTTAGTACTGAACAGTTCTACATGCAGAAAGTTGTTTTGATGTTGACCAAGAAATAATTTCCACTGAAAAATATTTTGCGAGAATATAAGCTGAGAAAGGGTCTGCCCCCCCTGCCTTGAAAGGTTCTACGGGTAATCCAGTGTCACACATAAATCCTGCTGAGCACCTACCCGTGTCTTCAGATACCTAATAAACTCTTGATTGTCAGTGACGGGAACTCCCAGCTGTAGCAATTATCCTGACAAGTTAATATGGACATTCCAAATGTGGCAGAAAGGAAATTCATAGCAGAGCATGCCTGGTAGGTGACCTTTGAACGTGATTTGAGTGCATCCCTTGGAACACTGAAAATACCTGCTGCCCTCATTAGTGCTTGCTAGATTCCCCTCCAACTTTTATTACCAAGGGCAGAATCCTAACTACCTTTTGTAGTTGAGAGGTTTAACCACATTACTTATGTGTATATATATGCATTAAAACGGTACAAAATGGATGGGGGAGGAATTGTAGAAAGTTTTCATCCATTTTTTTACTTTAAAATTAATTTATAGGATCATGCTCCTTCGATATGAATTCCTCTACAGTAATTTTAAGCTGTGCAGTGCAAGACAGAGTCTTGGTGTAGCTGCTACTGTAAAACCTAATTTGCTGCATAAAATATGAGAGCTATAGTGAAATATGAGCCTGGAGAGCAACTCTTTTGATCTTGAGTAGTCAAAAGGTTGGCATGTATAATACTATGAAAATAAATGATGTCAAAACTGTAGGATATAATTTATGGTTTGGGGACTACTTTCCTTATAGAAGCAGAAGCTTCTACCATTGGAATTGTTCAACAAAAGATAATGAATGGAAATTACAAACTTTCATAAAAATCCAAATATATTGAACCATGCAATACATCAATTTAGACATAACCAGTTGACTAATTTACTGATTATATATTATGGAAAAGAACATTTATAAGGGATGTGATTGAACTTTAGCCCTCAGTTTGTATTTCTTGACTTAAGTACTAGGCATTAGCTGTCATCCAGTTTGGCAAAGAATTGGTCACATAAATTGTCTTTACTCAGTGACAAAAGCTTGGGTCTTATAAGCTCTTAAAAATGATATTTTTTTTCAGCTGTCCCAGACGAATCCAAGTGCTTCTAGGAGAGCAATTGCAAAACAAGAACATAATATCTGTTGACTAAAATCTTTGTTATTACTGTACTATGCAGATTCTTATGTGTGGTTCTGATAGCTGAGATTCCATTGCCTACCCAGGGTTCAGACTAGGATTCTTTTTGTGGGTGTGTATCTACAAAAAATGGTCCATGGACTAATTCAGTTAAGTACATTTGCTTCATTTAAAGATGCGCAGTCTTCATAAATTCTCTATCTCTGGAAACAGTCTTTTAATAGTTTTTTTTTTTATAGCATCTATCTTTATTCCGAAGAAAAATAGGTTTAATAAAACCATAACAACTGTGTACTGTCATGTATGCCTTTTCTGTGTGTATATATGTACACATCCCCACATTTTTATGAATGTGTGGATCCAGAATATGGTTTAGTTTATGTACTGGTAATTTGATGGCGACATAAAGCTAGTCTCACTAAAGGGTTAGTACTGACTTAAAAGCGCACTTTGTTTATTGTTTCTGTTTCTTAGTTTATTCCTCTGCTAAATGTTGCAAGTTTTCATTGCCTACATGAGACTCTTACTTCTGCTGAAGATTTTGAAGATGCTGTTTTAATCACGCTTTTCTCAGTCCTTTCATTTTGAATTTCCCAAATACCATACTGCCAGAACTCTAGATGTGCCATATTGATCTTGATGATTAAAATGGCCAGAGGAAAGTTGATTTCAAAGGGAAAACCTACTATTCTCAAATCCTGAATATCTCCGAAATATTTATAGTCTACAGAAGTTGATCGAGTACCTCTGTTCTCGGATTATTACAGTGAATAGAGGCACTTAGTTCAGATTCTTATCTTATTAATGTGATGTAGCAATATATAAATTAATGTGTATGTGTTTTCAATCATGTGAATATGTGCAGGAAACTTTTTTGCTATCTTGGCAAGGCAAGAAGATAAATAGGTGAAAATGTGTATGTGTTTGAGAGATAAAGTTGGTTTAATGATTCTTGGGGAAAAAATTCCTGTGGTACATACAGTAGTGACTTGATTGAACAGGACAGAATCATGCAGTTCAATTAATGTGCAAATATGTGTTCACTGAACTTTCATTCCATTTATCACATGGACATGGAAATAGGGTCATTTTTTATCTTTATATTATGTATATGACATCTTAGTTTGCTTCTTGCATGTTGCTATGGGGAAAAATAGCAATGTGGCACACCACAGCCAAAAAGAATTGGAGATAAATTCCTCAGCTGTCACAAACATCTTTAAGTAGATCTTTGTTTGAAGATAAACCTCTTCCTTCTGCAAGGATTAACATTAAGAAGGCTTTTTCATGCTCTTTCCTTTAAAATTATATGCATCTCTTGGCTGTATGCTGTGAAAAATCACTGGCAACAATTGTCATCTTGATGAAGTGTATAGTTAGCAAAGAAAGTGTAATCAGAGAAAAAACTCAAAAAGAAGTTTTAGTTGAAAATGCATTAGGAATTGCCATTGGTTATTTAAAATAAGAAGCGACCCATTTCAGAGTGAGTTTTTTCTGATGCTTATAAAGACTTTCTTCCATCCTCAGTGAAATTTGTTTTGGGACTTCTCTCTTTCTTTTGACTAATTATCCTAAATCAGTTTCTCAAGGCTACAGTTGGTTGTTCAGTTTACAATCTGAAAACCTACCTTGGAAAGTCTGCTGTTGTAAAGTACAGTGAATAAAGGTTTGGGTTTTTTTTCTTTTGTCGTATTTCTATAATTAGAAAAAAAATCTTTTTATATTGAACAGAAATAACTCACAGCAGGGGAAAAAGATGGAAATTGATAGGCACAATGTAAAATAATGTGATTAAAAAAATCCTTTCCTAGATACCCATAAGCATACAGAAATATGGGTAAAATTCTCATTTTTCTCTTTCATTGGCAGTCTAAAGTAAAGATATTTTGGCTGACATGGGCAGCTGTATAAATTAAAGACTAGCAGAATTCCGTGTGGAATTGTAATCTTTGCAGGGAAAGCTTATAACCTTTAAACAAACCACAGGCCAAGTTCTCTGCCATGTAAATTGGCAGAGCTTCATAAACTTTAATGGAGCTGTGTCTTGATGGAGCTGTGCCAGTTTTTAAGAGCAGTGACTGCGATCTTAATTTAGGTAGAAGGTGACAGAAGCTTAGGAATATAAAGAAGAGTCTAAATTGTTAATTATCAGTCCCCACACCTCATTGTTAAACAGGAAAAAGTCCCATTGGCTTTGAGGACTGCAATATCTCGAGATATTTTTTCAGCAGTTAATGCTTTAATTAATGTAATAGAAAGAATCACTGCAATGTGGCCCTCTCTGGTTTTGCTCTTTTCCTCAGTCAGCTAGTTTACCTTAAAAGGACCAAGAAAGAGCTTGCAGCCTGAAGCACAGCTAAGCGCCTATTCATGTACCCTGGTTAACTTGTTGACACCTGTTAAAGTATTAGATGTGATCAGTTTTCTCATTTACTGGCTGTGAGCTGAGGTTAACGTAACAGTGATGCCTTCTAGGTGCATGCACATATGCAAGAGCACTTTGGTTTGGACTTTTTTTCTTCATTAGGAGGCTTTGGAAAGGTGCTGCCGAACATTCATTTTTATTTTGACTGAAGTAATAGTTGAAAATTGTTTGCTTTCCCAGTCATGTTTGACTGGCCACTAACCATGCTTCTGGTACCCTGGTAAAAATGCAGTGTTTGAAGTGATTAGAACCGGAGTGGCTGTTTGGAGTAATGCTGGTATTGGTATAATAGAGACAAGAAAAAAAACCAAACACACTGTTGTTTTCTGGCTTTTGTTTTTTGTAAGGTAAGGTCCTAGGAAGATGAACACAGCACCTGTGTTGGTGTACCTATGGTGCAGGTACCTGGGATATACCAGGATGAATGGGAGGGAGAAATTCCTGCCCAGTCTTAGGTGAAAAAATGGATGAGTAGGCTCAGGAGAGAGACTTCCATTGTCGTGGAGGAAAGTGGGGAAGCTGAGCAAGTAATGGGTGAAATATCCCCCTTCTTCTCGTCAGAAATAACAACTATGAAGAAGGGTCAACAAGACATAGCCAAGACATTTCTTCTTCTACCCTTTCAGTCTTGAGTTTTCTCAGATGGCATAATTTAAATATTTCTGTGGTGGGTGAAGCAACCATGTGCTTTGGAATAATCAGAAAGATCTGCACCTTCACCCTACAAAAGGGCACATGACAGAGGGCAGCTCAGGCTATGCATTAGCTTGCTCAGGCACATTTTTCTTCCCAGCAGTTCCACATTTCTTTGACATTGAAACAGGAGTCCAGTTTCTGGTCTGATAAAGAATTTGTAATTACCTGTAGTCTGAAAATGGTTTATTCACATTATGATGAATTAGTCGCAGAATGACTAAAGTGTTTTCTTAACCAAAGGTCTGCTTGGTAGGGATTTTATGATTGCTAGGCTGAAGTCTTCAGACTCATATTTACAGGGTTTCCAGAACAGAACAGACCAGCTCACAGCAGTTGGTTTGAAAAATACACTTCCTTGCTGTATCTTATTTTCTTCTTCCTTAGTGCCCTTTATCCCCAAAGGATGCAGCGAATGTTGTGGTGCATAGGATTTGAAGAAATTCAGAGTAGATTCCAAATCATCTGGAGAAGCTCAGCAAGTTCAAACTTCTGAACTCGATTACTTTTTTTCTTTCATACTTTTCATTCTTAGACTTCAAACATACAAGAGAATTTCTTCCCTGCTCTGGAATCAGTGAATGTTTATGCTGTAACTTCTCTGGGGAGGCAAAGTAGCTCCCAGCTGAACAGCTCCTCACATACAGCATGATTTTTGAAAAGATGAAATAGAAAACAGCATAGTATTTGAGCTCTAGATGATTTATTCCGGCAAATAACAGAAGGGCACCTACAGATAAACATAGATGATTACACGTTGGTAAAGCCAATGATTGTCAAGAGACTAGAATATTGTTCTGGGAGGAAATACCTGCGATGTTTAATGAATTACGATGCATCACTACAAAACCTGCGTTACAAACAGCTTTCCAAATCAACACTAAGAATGTAGTTAATTTATGAAGTGAGTGCTCTAAGTACTGTATTATGTTCATTAGTTGAGTTTGTCTTTCAGTGACTTAACCCTAGAAGCCCACATAATACTGTTTCTAAGTTAGTTTTGAAGCCTGCTTTTCAGAAGAGTCATAGCAGCAGATTAAGTCCTGGACTAATATTAACAGAAAGCCAAACCAAATAGGCAACCAATTTAATCTTGTCTGTTAACACTTTTACTAAGTACTTCATTTATTGTTATATGGATGATATATTCAATTACAATTCTCTTCTGCTCAGTACAGTATTTTAGGAGAGGCATTACAGAAAATTCAAAAGACTTAGAACAGCAGTAACAAGTATTTTTGAATGTGGCTTTAACTGGCAGGTTTATGGCTCTTTACTGAATAATTTAACTACCAAATTAAAGGAGTCATATAGAGTAGTCAGATGTGTCTCTTCTAATAATTGTAAGTGCATTATGGTAGGCAGAATGTGAAAGTTTAGCAACCATATAACCCACTAATTGAGCTGCTTCTCCCACATTTCATTTGGTGCTTCATTCCTTGTCACCCATAGCTAGTCTCACCGAGATACTCTGCTTCACATTAGCTCCTAGATTGCAAAACTGCATCTGAAATCTCTCTGGTCTCTTAGTCTTTATACTATGTACATAGAGACTGGCAATCTCCTTTTTTTCTTCTGACCATATAATCCTTTACTGCAAAACACTAATCTGCCAAAATGAAAAGCGCTTGTAGAAAAGATTGGTAACATGTTGGTATATTTGCCATTGAACCATTTGGTTATGGCACCAAACTCTTTAAAAAATAAGGAAAAAAAAGCCCCTTTTCCTTTTATAAAATTTTGTAAAGTGAAGACATATGATTGCATTTTGATTAAAAGTAACTACAAGTAACCTTAATTAGCTCTCAATCTCCTGAGTTTAGAGGATTGCTCTATTTAAAGAGAACTAATATGAAAAATGAATATTTCCTGAATCTCTCTGTAATGAACAAGAATGTGGTTTCCTACATACTTTCCTAGTGTTTAAAAGTAAAGAACTCGGATACCATAAGATTTAAAATGCCCAGAACAACAACGCAGAAGCCACTAGGAACCTTGCCATCGTCATTCCCATAACTTATTTTAAACATTGGATTTTCATGGCTGGGTAACCATTTACTTTCTACATGAGTTTCTGTGATAAGAATTTATTACAGGACCTCAGGGAAATGTTGTTACATCTATTAAAAAAAAGTTACCATTAATTTTGTGGAATTAGAACATCGATTTAATTTGGCCTCCTTTAATTGATGTTAGGTAGCTTGGGAACTGATGTCCTCACTTTGTAAATGCACTTAATCACTTCTTGCTACAAAACCTTGAACGTAATTTTTCCAATCAGAGCTGACAGTTGTAGGGTTAAAGCTCAAAGCTAATAAATTCACATGGACTAGATACTGTACTACCTGGTGTCTTCCTTCAAAAATATTTGCAAAGCAAGCCTGAATAATTCTAATTTTAATTAGATAATCTCACTAGGTGTTATTTTTCTAAATAATTTTTCATTGCTCATGTTAGCACAGTAATTTAATTTGTTGATATTTACCTTCATGGGAAAAAATATTCCTCTGCTTGTACGGTTGTCAGCTAGCGTACTGTGGAACATAGTTAAATACATGGTCAGAGTGCCTGGAATTCTGTGGTGCTTGGGTTGTCACTGCTGAAGGCAGGGAGGGTTTAGCAGCATGTGGACAAAGACACTGTCAGGTTAAAAGCCACGCAGTTCACAAAAGCAAATGTGAATGTACTTGGGTTAATGATGGCACTTTTAATGATTGATATGGAAATGATTGCTTTAAAAATCAGTCTGTTTATTCCTACTTGGGATATTTCTTCAACATTTCACACTTTGGAGAATTATAGAAGTAGAGTTGCAAGTGAGGTGTGTTAGTGACTGACAATCAAATTGCAGCAGGCACTGCTGCAATCACAGTTTTCCTTGGGTGTCACGGCCCAAATAAAAATGAGATGTTGGCTGGGGGAATAAATAAGAACTCCATAAGTCCTCTAACTGTAGAATACTGCTTTTCATTGAAGGTATTTTCCCTCTCATTATTGGTCTCTCCAAGTCACCTAGTAGTACATTGGTGAATTGCAAGTGTAAGGTTTTTCCTAGTCCACTGTCTGTGGGATTTACTCATGCTGTAGAAGGAAAAGGTGATGTCCCAAGTAACTGACTTTCTGTACTCTTTTTAGTATACCTCTAGGCTCAGTAAATTGGGTTACAGTATTTTCAAATTTGTTTCTTTGAGCTGTCCATGGGAAGGGGTTACTCTACCTTCACATCAGAAAGCCAACCTCAATTCTTTCACTTAGTTCTCACAGAAAATCAACATTCTCAATGACAGAAACAACTCTCTGTTTTAGTGGCTCCCTCTCCCTCAAAGGTAGGCAAATAATAGTAAATAGGTGAGAGAAAAAAAGCACATTTAACAACTCAAAATTCTATGAATAACTAACTAAGCACACCTTGAAGCTGAATCCTTTCAAAGACATAACAGAAATTGGCCACAACTAAATTGTCTGTTCTATGGACTTTCCCTTTTTCATTTACTCTTTAGAAACTTTATTTGTATATATGGGCAAAATTAGTTTGGGGTTTCAATTCAATGACTTGAAGCCTACTCTGCAAACACATAGCCGAGGGAGGCTTTTAATTGTACATTCTCTTTTTGTTTTCTTGGACAAATGATAATTTTATAAATTTATAATTTATAAATGAGAATAAATGGCTTTATTTCCTGAATGCTTGTAACTCTTTGCAGGTAAATACATTACTAGACATTTTTAAATGATGTATGTAAAATACTAAATAGATCAAAGCAATGCGAAAACTGTTTTGACTTCCTTTGTAAATGGGATCTGGTTTATCTTGTACACCGTTCAGAGTTTGATGAAACTTTTTGAATATATTGACCAGTGTCAAATTTGCCACTCTTCCCAATTTGCCTTTCACGCATAACTTGGAGTGTTGTCACTTGTCTGGGACTGCAGATAAGCACTTCTGATGAGTAGAGGAATGAAGTAGATGATGTTTTAAACGTGCAGATATTTCCCTCTCAAAGAGAAGGATTAGGGAATGCCTTTTAATCCGAATCCTGTTGATCCAGACCAGGAAGTGTGGTGTCAATAACTGATTAAGGGCAGATGTTCCACTTGGTGAGAAATATTTCAACACTGCAAGTCTTAGAAACTGAGAGGTATAATAGGGGATAATTCTTGTACATGAGGAAACATGTTGTGCTATGCACCTGTTTTAAAGCAGCGTATCTCTATGATCCCTCATTTAATATATCTCCTAATGGGAAGGAGGAGGGAGGTTCCTGTGCATATGTCACAGTATTGCAAACTAGTACCTAGTTTATCAGCCTCCACCTTTCACATGGGACACAATCTGCCTCTAAGCAGTTGACTAAATAGGCTAGCTAATTTCCAAATAAAATTCAAACAATGAAGTTTGTTTTGGTCTATTTTGCACTAAATGTATTTAAAAGAGTATTCCGTGAGGAATGGATCACCTGACTCCGATCTGAGCGTGGCCCAGTTCCTGTGTGTGACAAGTTAAGTACTTAACAGCTATTGCCTGAGTTTTGATAGATCCAGAAACATGTATTTTGTCTAATTAACTGCTTTTGCCTTTTATGTTAGGAAGTGGTTGTAACTTCTTCGTTGTGCCATTGAAGGAATACTGTTAATTTTAATATGGATGTGTTGTTTCTTTGAAGGACAGGGAGGTCCAATAGTGTAAAATTAAGATAATTATTCTGTCATTCTCACCTGAAGGAAATTCTTTTCACTGTGTTCATAGAGAATTTATCCTATTGTGTATCACTTAGATCTCTCAAAAATCAGTTATAAGTACATTCCTATATTGATCTGATTTAATCCAGGAGCGTACAGAAATACCCCTGGGATATCATCACTGTAAAATCTGTCCTGAGGCTTTTATTTAATGGGATTTGCAAAGTATGCATTTCTCTGGTCTGACATTTCTATTTCTATTCTAAATATTTATCTTTTGAGTCAGTAACTTGCACTGACCATTTCACTGATGAAATCGAGGACAGCTTGGGATCCTGTTGTTGACATTTGTATTTAACCTATGACTTTTGGAAGAAAATTCGTTAGTGAATATATAGTTTCCAGCAGTTAATTTTAGGTTGGTTTTTTTTTCCTCATGCTTATTGCCACCTCTCCTAGATTGCATTTTTTTAATGAGCTGCAACACTTCTGAGGAAACTTATCACAAGGGCCAGCTTTAGCACAAGCCTTGCAGGAAAGTTGCTAAGGGCTGGAAACTGATGAGGGCAGTAAAATCCGTGTTTTAGACAAGACAGAAGTTCACTGTGTCTCCCAGCAGCAGCTGGCGCTCCCTGCCTCAGTTTCCCTCATCATGCAGTGATGGCAAAGCAGCTCTACAAACACAGCCTAATGGAGAGGCTTGGAGCACTGCAGGGGGGCATTGCACGTGTCTTTTTATTCTGTCTTTCCTAAGCTCTGCACCTTCTTCAGAGGGCAAGAAGTGACAGAGATAATACATCCTTACTTGCAGGACTTGCTGTCAGATGCTGCTAACAATCTGCGCTTCCCTTGTTGCTTGTCTTCTACCATCGCTGTTGTGCAGATGCCTGTGTTTCAGTGGGCAGTTGTGGAGAAAGATGCAAGCAACAGGATCATAGTGTCTTCCAGACCCAGACAGTTTATTCTCTTAAAGTAATGTTCGATGAAGTCAGTCTGCCAAAGCTGTAAATTACTTCAAAGAAAAACTGAAAGCCTTTTTTGGTTTATTCCATAAAAGTTGACGATTATATTCATGTTCATTATGCTACACGTTGTAAAGTAAGTGTAGGCAAACTTGGGTTACTGATGCTGACAGATGTCTTCAAGCAGTGAATGTTTTGCAGCTATCTCCTGTTCCTCCTAAGACAGTGTAAGAATTCTTAATTGTGCTGTCACCTAATTAACGTTGCAGGCCATTTGCAGGAGTAAAGAGGAAACAAAGAGACCAAGAAACCAGTATGACTCCATAGCTTTGAGTCGTTTTCTGGTAGCAGCTGAGTAGCAAAGCTGTTGAGAACTCTGTCTGCAAATACATTAGTGTACTAATGAGGCTCATCAGACCAAAATGCAGGACTTGGACCCGGCCCCACCATAACTTGCATAGCTAGCTACTTCTTAGCTCCCAGAAATACAGAGCTTGAGAATTAAATTCCTAAATCTTAGATCCTGGCCATCCCTGTGGAGTCCCTGAAAAGTGAATTTCCTGGAGTCCTTTCCTTAGCTCCCTGAAGTAGGAGGGAAGACAGCTGAGTTCTCCGCTTTAATTAGATTAAGGGAGCAGCTCATAGAAGACTGGAAAAGAGAGGAGAAATCATCCAACCTCCTAGTGGAAATGCTGCGTGAATAACGTTGGGAGCAAATTAGTTATTTTCTTCCATCTTTGCAAATTTCCCTGGTAACAGTTGGATGAGTCAGTGATTCAGAACATTTGGTTGAAAAGTGATAAGAGTCATCAATAGTTCCCAGGAATCAGTGGCAAGCTTCCTCTAAAGTGACTCATAAGGATTTGGATTATTATTATGAAAACATTTGTAAAGTTACTGTCTGTCTTTTCATCAAGAAATGTTCACTTGAGAATCCATTCTGGGACTGTGTTGTTCATTGCTTATCTGTTTCTCTCCAGGGTTTAAAGTGTTTGTTACTGTATCAGGGCACTAAAACAGTGCCTGGTGGTATGGATAACAGCATGTAAAATGAATGCCAATATTCAGACCATGTATAGACTGAAAATATTAGCCTCAGGCAGCTATTGGGAGAAACAGCAATTGCTGTTACATTCACCAAAAAAACTCGAAGCTAAGCAAGTTCTTTTGTTTCTTTGTTTAGCCGTATTTCATTCACCAGATAATGCAATTTCTGGGCAAATGAGAGAATAGACTTAGATATAAAATAGTAAAGGAAGAAGTGAACAAAATATTACACCCAATATTTCTTTCAGCAAACAAATAAAAAATCCCAGTATTTGCAATCTTTCATGAGAGTTCTAGAATTAAACTCTTGTAATAAGGATAGCATACAATACACCAGTGTACAAGTCCAAACTAAGAACTGAGCATGCTTTTCTATATGGTATTGAAATTGTAAATACCTTTTTTTGGGGGGAGAGGGGGGCAGGGGCAGGTGGTTAAATAACTTCTTCACAGTGCTGAGATTTAGGGCTGCAAAGTACAGATACGTCAGACCTTGATACCTCAGCCACTAAGTGTTTGTTCAAGCTTTGAAAGGAGCAATGTTTTCATTATGGGTATTCATGTTATTGTGCAGCGGCTGCATCTATAAATGGCTTACAGAGAGTGAACAGACTCTACAGACAGAACAAGTTTCCAGTTAATGCAATTGCTTTCCCAGTGGAAATAATTCAGGAGGAGATACAGTTATAGCATGTATTCTGCTGTCTTGTGTTTTCCAGAGTGTTACCTCCTGGCCAGACTGTGTGGCACACACACATCTCCTTTAAGATCTAGGGTATTACTGACATGCCCACAGTGGTCATGTGGGCTTCTTTCTATGAAACTAACGTTCTCATCAGGGACTTTGAAACCAGAACTATCTCTGTGATTGTGCTAAGTGATGTCATATTTGCTATACTCGGACCGGAGAACAATTTGTGTTCTGGAGGCTGTAACCTCCCTTAGAGCCCTTTTTGTATTAAAAAATACAAACCAAAACCCAAACACCTCCCCACCCCTATTCTTTCAGAAATTATTCTAAAACAGAGTCCATTTGGACTTGAAGGGTGTTCTAGAATATGACTGACAATTATTTTAATATATATCTCTCTGTATAAACGGATGTCCCTTTAATGTTGGTTGCAGCCAATGGATAGGAGACTGTTGTTATATTATAAATGTCCCTGATTGTCTTTGCATTTGACCTAGTCAGTGTGATCTAGACAATGTGAGTAAACAGGACTCATTCAGATTCCATCTTCTGCTCTGCATATTGCCTAAGTCCAGAACTCCACCAGTGGTCCTTCCCTTCCTGCTTTCTGAGAGACGTGAAAACTACCAAGCAGAATTCCAGATTCATTTGGTGCAGAGTCATTGACTGATGCTTTGAAACATTACCTTTCTTTTCTGAGCCACGGACAAAGCCATCATGTTATGGTTTACTGAGTAGTCACACATGGGTGCCCCTTCATTTTGATGTAAAGACCGCCGTAAAACTTCTCTTACTTTCCTAAACCTAGAACCAACAGAGAAGCATCCTGTGAGCAGGAGGGTGCTGTCTCTACGTCTCTGTGCATCATCGCTGTACTCCGTTAAGTGTCAAGGCTACAGCCTGGCCAGGGGACATTGCTTTTCCAGTAAATAGTGTCAATTAATTGCATTACTTATAAAGCAGGGAACTATATTCTTGTTCTCTCTCACACAATTCCTCAGGTCAGAGTTCATTGCGCTAATTCAGCTCCAGTCCCAATCTCTGGGCCACGCTGCATTCCGTTCTTTTGCAGGATTGTTCATATCTCTCAAATCTACACTCTAAACTCTTTGAGCTATACTGACCTACTTTTTCAACTTCTGATTGCTTTATTATTCTACAAGTTATTTTTACAGAAAACATCACATCAGAAAAAATATATGGGAAAACTTGTTCTAGTTGTACCTAATCTCAGATCTGTCTTTGATGTGCAGATACTGTCAGATGCTCACTCAAGGTTATTCCTCTGTGCCTCATCTCAGTTGCTCAGTTCAGTCAGGAATCTGTGCAGAAGTAGGGTCTGGTTTGAATTCTGTTACGCAGCAAAGGCCAAGTCCACTCTGCAAATATAGGAACTCTGCTGTTTTAATACTAATTTAGAAAACTCACATAATTTCGGTTGTTTCAAGATCACCTGGGCATTACCTCCTCCCTATTCTACTTTGGTATTTGAAATAGACACTTAGAAAAAGATAAGTATCCCTAATAATATATTCTCGGATGCAGCAAGTGAATAGGTTTTCTTCTGCAATAAAAAAAAATGCATTCTATAAAATAACAGAATGTAGAGTTATGTAGAGCTTTTAAAGAAGAGGGCATTCAGACAAACTGACAAAATGCCTAAAATTGACTGCCCTCTTCAGTCACTTGACATCTCCATTTGTGTAGATTATCCTGACAGATGTGTGACACTTCAAGAATATAGCTTGTTCAGATAGTCTTTAGTTCAACAGCCATCCCAGCTACAACTGCTGGAATTTATCACTGAATCCTATACAGGAGACAAACATGTTTTGTTTCACAGTAATGCTTATAAATTTTGGGAATAACTTGAGTTCCGTAATGAATGGATTTTTCTTGTCTGCTCTGATAACTGTCAGTTATACCTGATTATATTTATCTATTGAAATGGTTGTCTGCAGCTGCTTAAACAATTGTATAGATTTTCTCAGTCTTTTTTTTTTTTTTCCAGAAAAGAATCTCATATTTGTGAAATAAGCAGTACTTGAGCATTTTTTCCCAATTGTGAGCATTTTCCATTCCCCTTGGAAAATTTGTCGTGGGGACAATCACATATTACAAATGTCCTTGAAAAATAAATAAACAATGTGTCCTTTTGTTAAGAGCATACGCTCATCTTATCCATCTGTCCTCCTCCTGTGTTCCTTCTATGTTACTGTTCTACAAAGTCAATTCTTCCAGAGAATCTTTTTTTTTTTTTTCCTTGTAAGAAGCTTACAGGACAAAAAGCAATAGAAATTCACCTCAGTATTGTTCTTGAGGAGCTATTTTCCTTTACTACCTTGAACAAGCTCTTTGTATGAAAAATTAAATAGAAGGAAACCATCTGCCTTTTGTGTCTCATTTAATGAAGGAGAACGCTCCTGAAGAGTGCTTTGGAGTATTTAAAACAGCTAGTGATACAGTAATCACAGACTCAAGGAAATGTCGCTGCCTTGTCTGGTGCTCTTGGCAAAGCTTTGCAGGAGTAATGAAGATGAGGCCGCCCAACTTCACGTTGCAGAAGTGAGGAATTGTAGAGGCACGGGAGCAGTTCCCGATGCAGGAGTTTGAGACACACTAGTGACACCATGCACATGCTTAGTGACAAGCAGCGTGGCTGGCCTGTGTATCTGGCCTTGCCTTTTAGGAGAGATTAAAATGGTCATGGCAATTTAAGAGACACTAAAGAGAAACTAGAGAGTTTTCTATAAAGATACCAACACTTGATAATAAGTCCTGTTCATCACAAGTAATATTTCATACTTCTGGCTGTTCCTTGCTTAGGTGTTTGTACCACATCATCTCAAGCTACTAATACTGTCACTTTGGTTAATGATGAGCCTTTTGGTCCTCTTGAAGGCTTCTGTTATTCTCCTTTCACTGTTTATGTGCAGCATTGCATAAGGTTATGCATTTCCTGAAAGAGCAGGCACTTGATGTGAATACCATTGCAGCTGGAATAAAAAAGTGTAGCTTGAATAGTTTATCTCTAAGCTAGAAATAAACTGAGGCAGTGTTAGTTACTGTGGAAAAATGCTGTAGCTTTTGCTTAATTTGCTAGGTTTGTGAGCATCAGAAATGTTCTGACAAAACGTTGGTGACTTTTAGAAACTGAGATGACTATCTGGAATAGATACTGATAAATATTTCAAAGGTTTCCATGACTAGTTATTTTGAGGAGAAAGCTGTTACTGGGAAATCTAGACAATAAGCATTTTTGTAATGAAACCCGGAATGTTTTGTAAGGAATATGTGAAGTTAAAAAGATTCTGCTGACTGTGATCCAAAATTCACCAGTAACATATTCTGTATGTTTCTCAGTATCTCAGTCTGTAGTCAGAAATAATCAGAATAGAATGTAGTAACACTGCTATGGGTGGAGGTATGCTCCAAAAAGGGAAACTGAAACATATTCACTTACTGATAGAGCAGAAATGATCCAGGCTCTGATCATCCTTATTCTGTGTAGTCATTCCCAAGGTATAAAACCGAGTAATTGATATTGTTTCCTCTAATAATCAGAATCCTCCCTTTTATATGGAATGGATCTTTACAGTTTCTGAAGAGGTTTCTTGTCTGAAAAATTCATTGCTATTTAGGGTACAATTGCATCCAGCTTTAGAATTAATGCCTTGTATTCACATCACTGAGCAAGTATTCTGCATCATGTGTAGTGGAAAGATGATTTAGGCAATTTTCCCTATAGATTTGTGCATATGTCACCTTTGGGCAAAAGATGAGCTAATAGAATTGAAAAGAATGTAATTGGCAGAAGGTCAGCCAGGGAGCCGTACATGTCTAGAGTTTACAGAAAAGGCAAAGTTGTTTCATGTTGGCATATTACTTGATTAGTATGCAGGTAAGGTGATTGTGCCTCAACAGAATAATTGGATCGTTCAAATATCTGCAAGCCCTGGTGTATCTACAAAGCCTGAACAGTGATTAGATCCTGCCTGTTCATCGCAGCAAGCCTTGAAATTCTTCCCACTGTGAAAAACTAATTTTCTGTGGGAATTTATTAAATAAGAAATCTGCATGCCACTTTACCTTGTAAGCATTACCAGCAGAATACAAAGATTTCTTTTGACTTTGATGTATGCACTTCATGGATGCTTTAATATCATTGTTTTTGTTATTTTTCTGCATTCAGCACAAATTCCAGTATTTCTTTTGTTACATAGATTTCTGGAGTAGAGTTGCATCTCCATTTGATGATAAAGCAGCAGTTCATTTAAAGAGAAGGGAGGGGGGAAGAGTGTACTGTGGAAGAGACACAATTAAAACATTGCAGTTGTTATGTTAAAAAAAAAGCCAGAACAAATATTCACAGGTTGTTGCTTTTCAATCCGTATTTCTGTACAGTAATTGATTACTGCTGCAGCAGCAAACAAATTTTATCATGTCATCTGATTTTTGTTTTAAAAAGGGAGAATGCTAATCTGTGTTAATGAGGAACAGCCAGTATTTCAGTGTAAGAGTTCTGTGCTGCCCAGCAAATTCAACAAAAAAAAAACCCAAACCAACCAACCAAAATCCCCAAAAGCAAACCCACAAAAAGTAAACAAAACAAAGGAAAAAAAAAAAAGAAAAGGAGTTGAAGCTTCCTAGCATGTTTGCAATGGCTGTTTCATCCATACACAGAAGTGCTCTGCAGGGCAAGATAAACAAGGTCCTTTCTATACTTACAAGATGATCTCCTGCTGTATCTTGAATGCCTTGGAGCCAGTGTCTCAGGCAAAATACCTCCTCAGTGAGAGCATGTAGAGTGCGGGTCATCTGATCTCAGCTAAGGGCATTGGCTTGGTTGTAGTGGAACAGCACAGTCCAAACATCTGCCCTTGTTTCTATTTTTTTGTTTGTTTGTTTTGTGTGTGTCTGTTTGAAGTAGTTAATGGCTGTAGTACAGCTACTCCTGGAAGCCAATCTAGAGTTATAAACAGGGTATCACTGAAGCTACAGTGTAGCACAGCCACAGCAGAAGGTAATCACCTAAAAAGAGTAAATCCTCTTGGGTTAAGGAAAAGAGTTGTATGCAGAGCAAAATGAATAATTAATGGTAAATCTATTATTGTTTTTTCAGCTTGCAGTATGCCGTGAGATTCTTTCAACTCCGTATTAATTATTCAAATGTTTCTGAGATTTTTTTTTTCTTTAACTTTATTGTAAATATTGGAAATTTGAGCTTGCTTTTTGCAGTGATTGATTTAGAAGCCTGTATGGACTTCCTAGAGGTTAATTGGCTGGGTACACAAGGACTTATGTGAATATATTTGGTGTAAATTTAAAACTTGTTTTCAATACAATCTCTGTCTAATGAAACTTAAAAACTTCCTCTTCACGAAGTGTGTTTTTGTAGTAAAACACAATAGTTTTAATTTTTTATGAAAGTGAGCATCCAGCACAATATAACACGGCTGAAAGTAATCCATTTGGAAATTCAAATGGATCCGTAAATACTTTTTCCTGCATAATTTAAACAGCTCTACTTGTGTGATACTAATCACTACTTATTAGTGTTGAATTTTTATTACTCAGTGGGGGAATATTTCTTTGTTCCTTCTCTTATACGTTGTAATTATCCCTGCGTTGCTACATGTCAGTATCCAAGTGGTTTGAGGATGGTACATTAAATACCCATATATTTGTGTAATGTGGCTCAGTCTTGCCATAGGAAAAAAAAAAATGAAAAATTCCAGACTATTAAATAAACTCAGTCATACTGCTAGGTTTTCCTCATTTGTTCAAAAAGGAGGAAAAAGTGATGTTGCCTTGATAGCTTCTTATCAGGATGCTAGAATGTGTGAGAAATACAGAAAACTGGGGTATTTTTAGCTTTTTTGGTGGCTGCTGTGAGGCCCTTTGGAGGAAATCTTTATCAGATCACTGTCTAAAGTAGTGCCATGGCAGGAACTCACGGACCTGGGCACTGATAATGGGATATCACATATCTGATGATTTACATAAAAGCTGGAAACCTACTGTTCCCATCCTTGCTCCCTTCCATTCAGGTGGGTACGTTTTGCTTGCTTTGCCAGAGTAATTACCGTTTGCTTACCTTGCCGTAGTTCTTCCTCTAATTTCAATCAGATAAAATTACCTGGCAGTTTCCTGTAAAAACTGTCACGAGCCGATTCTGCAAGTGCCTGATGTCTGTTGTGTTGTGTTCCACAAATGGCTGCAGTAATAACTCTGGAGAGGGATGGGGGCTGTCTTCAGTAGGGAGGGTGCTCTATCAGCATGAGGTCGTAGTCCTCCCTCCTTCCTCCTGCTCTGCTACAAGTTCTGTAGCCAGTGCCCTATTTTTACCTGCTAAGCTGTGACTCCTAGCCATTAATCTCTGATGTGGATTTTTTTCAAACGCTTTTTGAAAAACTAAAAGCACTACAACCACAGTATTTCTCTTATCTGTCACAGCAGTAATATCTTCAAAGAACTCCAGGAGATTAGTTGAGCATAACCTCCCCTGCCTAAATCTGTGCTGGGTACCCTTAATCATACTGTGCTCTCTTGAGTGGTCTCCAACCTTGTGCTTTATTTTTCTCCTTCAATTGACTTTATTTAAACTTAAGGTGTGTGTGTGGAGTTTACATGAAGATTAGACATGGGTGAACAATGTTATCAGTGAGCTTCTACTCGAGGAAAAAGAAAAAAATAGTTCTCCAGCCTAGAAGCAAAGGTGATTGAGGGAGCTTATGACAAAGATCTTTAAAACCTGAGTGAAATTGAGAGGATTAATAGGAAATGATATTTCATTGTCTCTCTTACTGCAAGAATTAAGACACACCAAATGAAACTAGCACGCAGCAGACTCAAAACAAAAGGAGATGGTTATTAACAAAACCTGTAATTCAGCTATGGAATTTCTTACTGTCTCATTTTATGGTTGATAAAGTTTACGTAGATTCATGCAAGAGAAACCCATCAAGGTCAGTGAAATGTCAAGACACTGAAATGTGAGCAAGTCCTGAGGCTACAAAGAACAAGGAATTATCACTAAATGTCAGCCCTGTTCTAGCATTCTTTCTTTGGCATCTTCTGCTACCTGTGCTAGAAGATGAGCTTTGTGGACATGCAGTGTGGCCTGCTCTAGCCATTGCTTTCAATTTCTCTGTAGTTCTAATTGAAAGCTTTCTGATATCTAACGCTTCAGGATTTTTCACCTGTATATAGATTGCCATAGGTTTTGGACTCTAGTTCTCCCAAGAACAGAAGTTTGAAGTGGCCAAAGTGTTAGCTGAAAGTCACCGTTAGGCTTAGTGCCAAACATCTCGCACAGTTTGCAGAAACCGAACATTCAGAAAACCTGTGCATGGATTGCAGATGACTTGAAGTTATACTAGAAAATTCAAATGGCTCCATTATATCTCTTGTCTTGAGTTTAGATTTTGTGATTGGTTGGGTTTTCTTGGTCTTAACAAACAGTTTGTCAGAGCTGTAGAGTTTTCTTTTTCCTGATGAATAATTTCCCCTCATCCTCCTCTCAGGGGACAGAATTATCTAGATCAAGATTGAAGGAGACATTAAATTTAGTCATAAAATAAAGTATATGAAGACAGTGTTTTGAGTTTCTTGTCAATGAATCTCCTTATATAGAAGTTTTAAAAGTTCCTTAAATTTTATCACTAAAAGTCAGGTTACAAAGCAGAGCATGTTTACAATGTCAGTGTGCCTTCAAGGATACCAAAATCTGAAAATATAAGAGCATAATCACTTCCTATTTGCTTGCTTAGCCTTTTAAGTCAGTACAGTAAAGTAAATGTGTTTTTCCTGGTAACATACAACAGCATGTTCATGTTGGTTTTACCTTCTGTATTAAAAAAAAATCATCAGGAAATACGTAGAAATAGGGAAGCTGACCTCAGATTGCCAGAGCTCACCTGTCAACAGAACAAACATTCTCATGGAGTGGGGAAAGAGAGCGAGAGAAACCAAGTCTTCTGTGGAGATAATATCCTCATTTTTACTGATCTTAAAGCCCTGAAAAATAATGAGAAGGGGCGAACAGAGGAAATAACCAAACCCGCATGTCAAAAGAAAATAGTTGAAATATTTCAGTGGGTAATACAGTTTGGGCTCCAAAAGTGACACTGATTAAAACTGGCCATCCTCTAGCTGTGGAACAGTTGCACATGGTAGTTTATTTTAAAGTATTATATAAAAGCCGTTGGTTTCAGTGGACAATTGGTGAACTTAAGTATGTGCCCAAGCAATGTTGTGCAGCATAGTCTAGAACTTCAGCTGTACTGGTAGTTTGGCATTTCTGATTCTATACACCCATTTCAATACCTGAGCTGTTGTTAGGTTTTAAGTCCCAATGCACTAAACTAATTATTAATGTGATATTAGTAGCAATACCATTTTGCTTAGCTAGAATTTTTCCTCTTTACATTTATGTTCCAGACAGATGTTTAAGGTGGTTGAGTTAGAAATGTTAATGGGAAATGAACTTTTAAGTCTTATGCCTGATAACTGACATTGAGAAAGGAAAAGAATAACTAGAGCTGTGCCCTACTGAATTGATCTGATGGCAGCTTAATGTTGGAAAGCATTTCTCTTGGTATCAGTGAACACTTCAGTGTAGCCTGCGACAGTTTCTGACTAATCACAGCTACCGATCACCATGTTCAAGTACTGAGCAGTGATGAAACCATTTTTGTTCACTCCATCAGAGTAGAGAAATGTGTAAAATTAAATCATCAAATGTTTTTGTGTAACAAATTCTTTCATGGAAATCAGAATTTACTCACTGACAAACCACAAGTATGAAATGCAGTTATCTTCATCAGAGAAGTTAATCACTGCAAATTATTCAGTCAGTCTAGCAATTGAGTAACATTAGTCGAAGAACCTCCAAACAGAAAATAGAACAAGTCTTCATATTAATCACAGGAGATGCTCTTTTTTGGTAGTTCTCATCAAGTCACATCAAAGTGATGCTTCAATCTCATCTCATAAAATGTAGATTGCAACATACATCACAGTGTAAAGGATAATTTCTGATGACAAAAATAGATCCTGAAAGACACTGAAGGAATTCAGAAGATTTTGGTTGAAATTGGGCAGTCTGGTAGGGAGATATATTGTGATGGGAAAAGGACAAGAACTATCCTGAGAATCCTCCTTGGTAACTCATGGCGTGGACAGGGACAAAACATCTGCTGTGGGAAGAAATCAGATGCTCCAAGGGGATCAAGCGGAGGGCTGAGGAATTAAGAGTTGCTTGAAAGTTTTAGTCAGAAAGTAGAACAAATATGCCTAAGAGAAGATAAACCAAAACTGTACAAAATTAAATGTGCTTGTGTACATCTTCCTATACACCTGTGTGTTTCAGGTGTATCACAATGACAGTGCTTAGAGCTATGGCTGCCTGGCTTTGTAAACCTGAGGGCAGGTTCCCAATAGAGTGCTTTTAGATAAAAAATAAAATCTTTTTTTTCTGTGATTTATTTTTTTTTTCTACTCTTTTGATAGTGGAATAAGGTGTCTGATAACTTGCTGTATTTCAGCATTCAAGGTCTACAGAATGATTTTGAAGATTTGGTCCAATCATTTTTTTAATTAAGCACTTCAAAAGTTCAGTGAGACCAAGTAGCAAGATTGAAAGAGTGAAGTTCTAAAATGAACTGACAATTATTCATGGGTCATCCCTTCTCAGATTTCATTTAATCAAAGACCCAATAAAAGCACACATTGTAGGGTGGTTCATTTTTTATAATTTCTTTAACTTTTTAATCTCATTTATAGAATTATAAGAGTCATTAAGAGACTAATTTTGAGATTCCCTCCAGAGTTTTCTTAATCAGGCACATTTTATTCAGTCTTTGGTAGCTGTGCATTAAGACTCACTAAGTAGGTAACTATCTGTTTAAGTACGCACCTCTGGCCACCTCGCAGTGAAAGCACACGTGCAGAATGGAAGTGCATTGGTAAACTGGGTCTACAACACAATATCGTTAAGAAATCAACAATACTATCACAAAACAAACCAGATACGTTAGTATATTTGGCTCTGATTTGATAGTATTTTGCTGTTACATAGATTATCTTAAAGATTTTCTAGGATACTGCAATAAATAGATTTTATTTTTTAACTGTTTCCTGATCGAATATGGTGCTGACTTCTTCCTACTTTAAAATGTAAGGACAAAGCTTTACTAATACTTCATCATTCTTTCACAAAAATAGGCTGTTTTCTTCTGTCTCCTCTTCCTTAGTGGATGAGAGGCTGAAGCAGGAACCATGACCTGGGTGGATAAGGCAGAAACCACAGATTTATGTTTCTATCCACTGAAAAAACTCTGGCTTTTAGCACACCTTTGATTTTTAAAGCTTTGCGAATGAAGGAGAAATTTGGGTTAAGGATATTGACTGAGCTGTAAGTGCTTGAGCTTGCAGTTCAGAAAGTTATTGACAAAAATTCCTTGCACTAATAAGGCATGAACCAGACTCTGGCTGCTCTTTAGCATTGTAATCTCAGAATTGCTCAGGTTGGAAAAGACCTTCAAGATCATTGAGTCCAACCTCAAATCCTACGCACTATTTCATGAAAACAAGTTTGTTATATTTATTTGGTAGTTTAAATTCTGTATTAAATGCATTAATTTCAATCCTTTAACATGATAAATCTCAAGTTTTCCAATTTACCAAGAATTGTTGACTAACAGGTAAAAAAAATATTAATTTAGATAATTAAAAGAGGTAATGTCTGGCAGTTCTGTCATTTTCTCAGTATCGGACAATATCATGTACTATACAGGTACCACAGGATGCACCAAACTTTGGAATGGGGTCTTAAATAGAATACAGGTTATACTGACAAGATACCTGATGAGGTATGACTAGAAGGATGGCCTGGCTGTACCCAGAATTCAGTTACTTGGTAGCAGAATGTTCCACACCACAAAAATGCCTTAGTTAAAGGTAAAACCAGATTAAATTGCATTACTGCTAAAGGAGTGGCTCAAAATCCACTTGAAAACTCTGTGTGGGTAATAAATGTTATATAAAATAGAGCACTACTGGTCTGACTTTTGCTGAGACGAAGTTGAAATTGGAATAATATAATAATTACATTCAAAAAGAAATTGATTCGCCCATTCATTACAGCTCTGACAAGTAAAACGATGCAGCAAATGCCACACCAGTGTGTGACTAACTTACTAGGCTCATTAGAAGGGCAAACAGTAAAGTTTGAAAAATTCCTTTGTCTGTAGAAACCCAGATCTAACTGGCTTTCACTGGGTCTTGGGGTTTAAAAACCTGGAAAATCCTTTATGATTTTATCCTCTTTACAATGACAGCTTCAAAGCCATTCTGAACTATATGTCCACCAAGACTCAAGTTATACAGACAAACAAGAAAATACTTAGTGTATCTGAATAGAATCATCTGCAGTCTACCTTGAGTGAATGCAAGAAGCACGGTAAATCAGTTCATCTTTCTAGGTGAGGTACGGGCTTTTCAAATTGCACAGCTCCCTCCTGTTTCTCTCAGAGTTGATGGAAATCTGCCCTCTTTCTGTTGAAGCCTCGTTGAAGCTGTTAAATATTCAAGAGGGGTTGTTTTGGTTTCCTTTAACCTGGTTAGTAGTCTGTAGAATAGAAGTTGAATTCGACTTGAAGAATTTTTGTTCTGTGAACTGTGTTTGTCCCCATTTTAATATCCCATCAATAATAAGGGTATAAAAGGAACATTTAGAGGCATGAAGATAGAAGCCCAGTGCTCATGAGCTGTTCTGTTCAGAGGTGACAGGGGTGACTTTCTCCTCCCCCTCACACCCCGTCTGCTCTCCCACTGGTAGCTATGAAATGTGCTGCATAAATAAGCACATCTATATCTTGCCACAGTGATTCCACATAGATGCCAGAGCAAAAAAGTTTCCGCATCAGCAGCCTGGGATTGTAATAGACTGCAAGGTAAATTGAAAGCTGTTCACTTCCCTTTAAACTACTGTGTTTGAGTCCTGATGTTCTTCACAAACAATTAAATTTAAAACATCTCTGGGAGATTTTGCTCTCTTTCAGAAATGAGTTAATAAGAATTTTCCATTTCTTCTTGTAAGTCTTAGGCAGCGCTGGAAGCCATGAGAACAAAACTGCACTTTGTCATATGTAACTCAATGCAGCGTGCCTCTCCAGCCCACTGGGGTCTCTGGAACATGTAACTGAGGCCATTTCCCTGGCTTTTCTTCTTGGTATCCAGTGTCTGAACTTCAGGTGGACCCTGCAATTCTGGTAGGATTAGCTCCAGATATAATGAGATCACTACCATTCTTTTAATTTCTGTAACAGCATTGGAAGTGGAGTAGGTGACTGCTAATATACTTAGTGCCTGCACCTTCCGAGCCCTTTTGGGAATTCTTACAGAGAGTCAAGTAGTGCATCTTTTTCACCTGGGGCATTATGCTTTACTTAGTGTAGTGTAAAGGTTTTTTTCACTTTGAAATCTTGGATGGTGGTCTTTGTTGGGTAACAGACCCCTGTTAGGTAACAGGCTCTGAGGACCCGGGAATTTCATTCAGCATGTGATGAGATTTTGTTATGGACATCTCAGGAATGCTTGTTATCCGAAAGCCAATCCAGAGGTGTGCTGGTTGATTCTGTGCTAATGGTGCAAAACAACAGCTAACCCTAACCCTAGACATTCCTTTCACAGAGATGGCATTTGGATCATTAGCTTTGATCTTTTTCTTAATGTCTAATAAATTCTTGGCTGTGACACTTGTATTCATTAAGTTGACTTTTGAAAGGATGCACTCAGGTTTTTCAGATGTGTATATGAATGTCAAAAAATAGAGCCAGGATGCTTGATTCTTTCAAGTCACAATCCCAGATGCCTCCAAAATAGTTTGATGATCATTATCCTGCTGTGGCAGTTGAAGCACCTTATTGCCAGGATGCTTTCTAAAAGTGCAATTAGAAATTCTGAGCTGTTGGTCTAAGCTCTGCTCTGCTTCTGTATTCTTGGTCGAGAGCATTTCACATTTTCTCTATCGGTTTTGAGAATCTCCTTGATTGGGCTAATGATGTTCAAATGCCCTTTATACTGAGAGACAGTAACCTTGTGCCTTTCGTGCACTTTTTTTTCAGTACATTGGTTCAAAAAAATCTTTCTGGGACTAAGAAAAGGCCTGAGAATAAATATACAATTAAAAATATCAGTGTTTTGGAAGCACTAGATAGTGTCAGACAAATCTTTGGAGGTGAGTTCTAGTGGCAACAGTTTTTGTATTTGAAAACATATTTTGAAATGCCTTGGTTTTACTTCAGTAGGCGAATTCTATCGTATTCCCTAGGAATAAGTCTCAGAAATATTTGGGTTTAGCATTTTCTCAACCCTCTTGTTTTCTAACTTTGTAATGTTTATTTGCATTAGTAAAATGTACAGAGTACACCAGAGACCACTCCCTCTTGGGAACAAGAGGAAGACCAGTGTCAGAACAGACAAGAGGCACCTATTTCAAGAATTAGCTCTCTAGGGTGAGGCAAACAGATCCTTGGTACAGTCTCTGGTCAACTGCACTGGAACAAACTACAGTTTTGAAAAAGAAGTTTAAAGTACACGAGAGTGTATTGTATGAGGAAATAATCTTTAATCTTGTTTGCTGGAACTTGTGGTAATTTGTCATTATGATGATCCTGCCATAGGGTAAACACCATAAACTGCCTTAATGTCTATATAGATGTAATTTAAGCAACATGCATATACATATATTTTGTTGACCTGCCCTGCCAGATCATTAAACACAGCGGCTGCTTACAACCAGGAGCAAATGCAATGAAAATAATTTGAAGAGAGAAATGATTGGTCATATTAGACACACCATGTGTTATTTATTTTCCTTTGCAAAACAGAAGCCATTTTATTGCAGATGGTTGACAAAACCCAGTCATCACTGAGTGGGGTGAAGAGAGAAAGTGGCAGAGAAGTGCAGCCTGTTACAGGCGATGGAAGAAAGTCTCTTCCAGTGTTGCTGGATAATATGTATCCTGTCAGGAATGCAGGGGAACAGTAGAAGGAGTTTAACTGACCTGTCTTTAATTTCAAAGGTATTTATTTTTGTTTCTAGTCTACACTGACAGTGAATTGCCACTGTCAATTATTTGCATATCCTCTGATTGTTCAACTGTTGACAGGGAAATCCAGACCAAGGTGTGTGTTAAAACACCCAAAGCCCATTCACTTCAAATCTTGATGAGATTCCTTATTCCCTAAAAATTTTCCACCACATTCTTTACTTTACCTTGTCATGTGTCCTTGTGAACCAGTGCGGTTGATGCCTGTAAATGAAGTGTTTATCTCACAGGTAATAGTAAGGGTCTGAACTGTACTGAGTTGCCTCTCCTTTAACATCACTTTGCATCTCACTACAAGAAGAATGAGCTGAGATATACATGTATTTTTTAAATAGGAATTTTCATTTTAAAGTCAACATTTGGGAAATTCTCTGAGATTGTGGATATAGTTTTTGTCAGGAAAAAGAAGACATTTTGAAAGAGATCTACCCAAGAATACTGTAGCAGTCACTATACTTTCAATCAGTGTCCATCAAATCAATCAATCAAAAAAATTACTGCTGACCTCACACAGAACTGGGGATTTCATGAAGAAAGATTTAATTTACAGGTGCAGGTGTCTATCTGAAAGGACAGTCTACAGTTGTAACAAATTAATGCTGCAAGGAAAGGGTAAGAGGCACCTACTGCTTTTCCTACAAAGTAAGGACAGGGAGTATGTCCTTTTGAAATGTGATGCTTAATGCTGCCCGATGTTTCTACTTTGTCTGCCTCTGCCCACTTCACATAGTTACTCTGTAAATAGAGCTGTGTAAAAAATGCCATATTTTTAGGCTAGTAACTTCTAAATTCCAACTGCTCTTACTAGCTAGCAGGAGTGGCCTTCAGAGGTACTATCGTGTGCAGTGTTACACAATGGATAAATACAACTTTAATGACAAATTCTTTATATGAAGAAATAAAAAGATAAGTATAAACCCTACCTGTTGTTCTGTCTAGTATGCAGACACCTGTTTCTGGTAAAACAATGAGAGAACAAGCTCTGTAATGTCTCGTGCAAAGATTTAGAAAGTGTAGCTGTTAGGAAAAAAAGGGCAATTGGTTTCATTTATTTTACATATTTTAAACAACAAAGCACCAAAATCCAAGTTGTTAGATACCTTAATTTCTGACAGGGGTGCTTCTCTGTGCTCCTGATTCTTACAAAAGCAGAGAAAGCAAAATGTCATCGGCGCCAGAGCGGTTCATGGGCTACCCATCATTTATACAACTAGACATTATGGCCCGGGGTTGTTACACAGAAGCAGCTGATTGAAGCATTAATGTGTCTCGAGTCCCTTTCACTAAAAGACACAAGGTCACTCCACTTGCTTAGTGAATGAGAAGTTAGTACCTGATTTCTTTCCATCCTTCTTGCTCTGACTCTGCCTTAAGCCACTGACTTTAGTATTTGTCTTTTTTTGGAAGGGGGAGGAGCAGCAAGCAGCCTGAAGAAATGAATATTTATGTACATATTTCTGTAATTTAAATTCACTCACTGAATCCGGCTAGTACATAGAGCTTCCACCAGTGGGAGGATCAAAATCTGTAGAAGTTCAAGTACTGCTGGTGAGCAAGCTTTCTTCACAAAAATAAAAAGAAATAGAAGGAAACCTTGCGGTTAATGATGATGAATGTAATCAGAATGAGTGCATTCAGAGGAAACACGTACTCTTAACTGTTCTCTATGTATTGTCCTCGTGTTTTGCTTTCCTAGCAAAAACGATGAGCAAAGGCAGAAGCATACTAATGCTTTCATGGTGAGCTATGTATATATAGCTACATATGTCCTAGAAATACTGTTAGTTCTCTCTTGTACTGATCATTACTTAACCATAAGAAATAGAAGGCAAGCCCAGCTTGCTTACACAGGAGAGAGCATAGACATGGTAAAGGAGAAAATGTATTTTATACTGTCTTTCACATCTTCAGTCTCCAATTAATTTTACTTAAACCAATTATCAAAGAAAGGACAATAAGGTTTTACTTTTTAAGACATGAAGTGGTTTTCATTGAAACCGCAAAGCTTGGCAGTGAGGCCCCTCACACTTCCAGACCCCAGGCAGAAAAAAAAGCCAGTAGCCTTGTGGGTAAGCTGGAGCCTACTTTGGACAGCTGAAGCCATCTCTCCTGACCCATCATAGTCACAGCACTGCTGACAAACTGAAGCAGCGGTCTCCTAGTGCCAAGAATCCAGAAGAGTTGCAAAGAATGATTATCAGAGGAAAACTAGAAGCTCTGTTGAGCTTATGCTGATGTCCTGAACATTTTTCTGTCTCAAATTTTATTTATTGTCTACTTATTTAGTCTATCTAATGAACAACCTCAGTATGTAACCTCATAATGGAAACATTACAGAGTATTTCATGCTTAGTTGGAGCTGAATTTGTCTCTTTGTTTAACCAAGACACACATTTGTAGGGTTATTAGAAAATAATGCAACCACTGTGTATTTTAAAATAATTGCCTGACATTGATTTTGAAATGATGAAAATGTCAGTGAGTAACAGTAATGATAGTATTGATAATGCATACTCATTAATACTGTTACTTTGATCATTAGTGACAAATCCTAGGAGCCACAGTATTGAGCAAAGCCTCTGTGCTAGCTGCTGTATAAAATCAGCCCCAAAACACAGACTTTGCCTCATAAAGCTTATGATCTAAGTACAAGATAAGAGATGACAATAAGATGTGGCTGTAGTCATAACACATCCACAATCTAGGTTTTATTAACTGGGAAAGTCATTGCAAGCAAAGGTGAATTTTAAGAGAAAAAATGAGTGAGGATGATGAGCTTTCTTTTTTATTACTGCAAGTCTGGAAGAAGTTGAAAAAGGGTGTCTTCTAAAATCAAATACTGGGGCAGTGGATATTGAGACATACACTGATCTGGAGTAGGTCACCTGCCATTTACTGAATATCATGAGAATTCTTGAGCTCTGAGATCTACAGGGACCTTTCTGGTGACTGGCATAAACAGCTAATTAAAAGCTAGTTATTGGCAACTGTAGCAGGGGAGATGTCTGCTAACACATCTGAAAAATAAGACTGGAGAACGTTATTGTATTTAGTAACTATCTAAATCTTCAGTAGTCGTGTAATCTTTAATGTAGCATAGAATATAAAAATTACTTAAAAAAAAAAAATGTGTAGTAGCTTCCAGTTGCTGGCTTGACCTAGAAGTCCTTCTCAAGAAAGGTAGGGCTCATTAAAATAGGAATTTACATAAGCTAATGATGTGGTCTCAGAATCCTGCTACTAAAATGATTATAAAGCAATGTTATAAACGATTAAATTTCAAGCCTCCGACGCCATAGATCCGGTAATTGTTCCATCCTTTGGTGGTGGATTTTCAGAGGTGCATTCATGCATATGTCGCAAGGATTCGTGTGGTCTCTGCTGCCACAGACTTGCATTCCTTTCTGGCTGACCTCCCACCAATAATAAAATTTGACTACTTGTATCAAGGCATCACTTAGATCCAGTTATTTCCTCATTTCTGGCCCTGGAGACATCTTCAGGGCAGTGATCTGTGGGAGCCCTTGACAATCGCAGCAAGCACGTAGCTTAATTTAGCCATTGTCTTTAGCAAACCTGTTTGAACGAGTGATACTGTGAGCCAAGTGTCCTATTGCTTTACAGTCATGACAGCAGGGGAAGGATGAGAGGAAAAAAGCCACAGCACAGTCCATTTTGAAAGACAAGTAGTAATACTGTGCCAGGGTATTTGGAAATTCCAAGCAGTGAGTTTGTTCGTAGGTTAAAATGGACATTCTAACACCAAAGCAGCTCATCCTGGTAACAGTCCTCCTAAAAAAAAATGTTTCTGAATGTGAATGGGAAAAGCTGTTCTCCATGAGGTATTCTAAGTTTTAAGTGGTTTCCCAAAGCATCACAGTTTTCAAGAAGTTTTGAAGAAAATGAGATAAATACTGAAAATATGGAAAATGAGAAACATAATTTTCCCACTAATTGAGTATGATCATGCTTTTCATCGCACAAGCAGAATAATAATTTGGTCAGGGAAACAAAAATTTTTCTATTTAAACAGTCTGGGTGGTGGGTTTTTTTCCCCAATTGTTGTAAAGTTTGCATGACAATACGGGAAAAGCAGTGCCACATCAGAACTTGAAAGGCTCAGTAGATGCCTCGTAATCACTTAGTAAGAAATTAAAGACACACCTTAGCAGAGGAAATAATAATAAAAAAAAAGTTCATCCCATATCTGTCAAAACTGATGCATTGTCACAGGCTTTTAATGGGGCCACAGTCTGGAGGCTTCCAGACTTCAAGAAACTGAAATTAATCTGATGGAGGGGTTTTCACGTGAATTTGTAAAGGTATCCGAAGTTTCCTGTTGTTCTTACAGTCCTTGCCAGCTGGTGTGAAGACCTGCTTGTTTTCTGGTTTAGTTTACCCAAACAGACACATCAGTAATTCAGTAAATCAGAAGTTACTCATTAAGCATACTTTGTTTTGTTTGAATACCTCCCATTTTTGCTAAGTAGGAAGGTATGAACTTTTCATCATGAAAGATTTATGTGACCTTCTACAAAAATCAGGTTGCAAGCATTTCAGCAGTTGGATGTTCTGGTGTTCCAGTAAGAGACCAAATGGATTTTAACACATAATATACCTTAAAATGTGAATACTAATGTTAATTATTTTCCCTTACTTGGCCTGAAATTTATTCATGTATTTTGAAGGGCTAATAACAGTTTTCCGAAGTAATAATAAAAAAAGGACCAGGAAAAAAACCTGGGATATTTTAGATAATTTCTTTTTTGTTAATACCTTGAATGCTCCTCAGCAGTATTTAATTTATGGTTGTTGTCAGTGATTTTTGATTTTATTTGGTGTTTGCATGGTACAAAGAAATGTTTGTCATAATAGAAGATTTGCCATTTACTCTTTAAAAGAATTAGGATTTGGAGATGATGCGATGAGCAGGGTCATTAATAGACACTGCTTAATGCACGTGGCTAACAGTAAAAATGAAGCGTGGAAGAATCATTGCAGATAGCTCTTTGTGTGAACCTGTAGTAAACATCAGAACAGTGGCAGGAATTGCTGGTTCCCAAAGGACTATGGCTTAATAGGAGAAACAGTTATTCACAGACTTGTCTTCAAGAATGTGAGCTCACCATCTGGTATCAGTGGAGCCTCTTAGTTGAGTACAGCTGAGGACAGACTTCCACCCAGGGCTGGACTGGAGTTTAAGGGAGGAATGAGTTCTAGCAAATGAGTGTTTTGGAGCAAAGGAGTTCACCTCTGCTGGACCATCACCCTTCTGCAGTTTTTAGGTAGAACACCTTATCTGACAGTTATTTGAATAAATGTTGAATACACTGAATAATAATAATATTTTTTATTTATGAAAATCTTTTGTTTTTCACCTGAGCATGACTCAGAGTACCTGATCACAGGTTAAAGTGAGTGGGGAGGGCATTCAGGATTCATGTTTCTGGCACACTGAATTGAGCTATAGTTGAAACTCTGAGGAGTAAGTTAAACAGCTCCTCCTTTGCTCCTTTATTGCTGAGAAGACTCTCATTGGAAGCAGGAATATTCACTTACACATACTATTTGAAGAACACACAATTGAACATTTTGAGAGTCGAGAACAAATTAATAGAAAAACACAGATTCTTTTTTTCTAAGCCCTCCCATCTGTGAGGCATATATCATACATTGTGCAAGTTTAGGTATAGGGAAGGCATAAAAGTTAATCTATCAAGAATAACCTTTGGTAATGCATTTTAATTACTAAAATGTTCTGAGCTCTCAGTGGATAACTTGATAGAGCCTCAGCATCCCTCTGTTCTTCCTATGCTGTATGGATTGTCTATCTTTTAAAATAGAATTTCCACCCTGTTATTTTATTTGAATTCTGGAAGACAGAAGCATTCCAGTAGGTGCACTGCTTGGCTCTTACTCTTTCCAGATAGCTCCAAGCACCTTCCTTAAAAGAAAAATTCTTGTCAAATTAGTTACATAAAAGTCTTATGCACCAACAATGCATTTTTGTGACAGCAAAATAGTTCTGACAACTGGAGAGAATATTTGTGTTTGAGGATATTCTGAAGAAATGACCTCTGCAGTTAAATGCTTGTAAACTTTCAATTGCGATGGCTCAGTCCTGTGGTTTTTGCTTAAGGAGAAACCTGGCTGGTTTATGTAAACACGTGCTGTGTCTCGGCGCAGCGCACTGGCATTTGCTTCAGTGGTTGTCATTACCTGGTTTTTGCGTGGTTTGGTTTTCTCCTTTGTCGGAGGGTAATGTGCAGGCTCAGTTTTGTGTCACCCAGAGCCTGCTGCTGGTTGAGTCATGCAGTGAAGCTATCAGTCCTGCCTGTTACATCTGTGGCAATTCTACCCAGAGGAGATGCAAGACAGTGAGTCCCCAGTGGGATGTAATAGAATGGAAGCAGATGGTGAGCTGAAGAAAATTTCAGGGGAGGATTACATTTTCCAGTTACTGTCTTTTTGATTTCACTGTTATTGTCTGATGAATTGTGTCAGGTTTGATCCTTCAGATTGAAAAGCTGCTTCTCAATGTGCTCCCAAATGTACAGCTCAAGTAAATGGCTGCTGCCAGTGTACTCGCTCAGAAACTTAATTTTTTAAATGCATATTAGGAAAGGCCTCTCATTTTGTCATGTCTGCTGTGTGATTTTCGCCTTCAGATGAGGATTTTTTTTCTGTCATAGTTTATGTTAATGACTGGGTTTTCAGTAGGATACAGTGGTTTGATCTATCTGCTTGTAATTTATCCTTGGACACGGCTAGCAGAAATGCTTTTGCTTGCCCTATCTTAATGTGCACACGTGGCCGGACTCTGTCCCTAGTGGAAGAGTAAGCCCAGCCTCGGGGGACTGCAAAGAGTGGAAGCTGGTGACTTCTGGCACCAAGAGCAAGGCTCCTGCCCCACCTAAAGGCTTGCAGCTGCAGAGCAGGCTCGCTGCCCTCAAAGCTGAGAAGCCAGCTGTGCTCGCACGCAGGGTGTCTGGGCCAGTGTCTCTAACCTTGAGCTGGGTGGCAGCTGGATCTTTGCTTTACAATTTTCAGGAAACTATATCCCAGTAGAGGAGTCTAAAATGATGTCACAGGGTATTGTAGGAAGCAGTGCCATGCGGAAAGCAGAGTCCAGTGTTGAAGCTGATCCATACTGTACAAAATAGAGCACAAACTGGAGCACCTTCACTTTAAGAATACAGGGTACTCTGGAATCATTGTGGGGTTTTTGTTCTTTTGATCTTTGCTTCAGTTACTGTATAATAAAATAATTTGTGGGCTAGGGAGGACAATTAATTCCACAGACTAATCATAGAATCATGGAATGGTAGGGGCTGGAAGGGACCTCTGGAGATGGTTAAGTCCAAGCCCCCTGCCAGAGCAGGGTCACCCAGGGCAGGCCACACAGGAACAGATCCAGGCAGGTCTGGAAAGTCTCTAGAGAAGGAGACTCCACAGCCTCTCTGGGCAGCCTGTTCCAGACACTGTCACTCTCACAGGGAAGATTTTCCTCATGATGACGTGGAACTTCCTGTGTTTGGAGTAGGGGTTGCTTTGCCTTTATGTAGCAGAGGGATTTTAATCCTGCTTTCCCAGTTCTTCAATGCCCTACTCAGTACAGTTGGCACCACTGCCTCATTCCTCTTGCTCCTTTTTGATTGCTGCCTAAAGAAAAACCTGTTTTGACTGATGAGCAAATATTTGCCACATTATTATCATATTTGTGAAATAGACTGAAACAATGTTTGTAATCATATAAAAAAAGAAACAAATCCAACCAAAAACCCAGCCTAAAACTGTTTCCCTTCTAATACTAACAATGAAAATGTTCACCCAGTCATGGCTTTCGAGATTATCTGTTAAAATAAGGACACTTCTTTTGTAAATTCTAAGCAAGTGACCTCATACAGTAACTCTAAGACCATGTGGAGGCTTCATGATGAGTTCAAACCCAGCACATGCTCAAAGGGTAACATTATATTTCCAAGACCTTACGGCTAAACTGTACTAAGCTGTGGTACTCAAAATCTGTGTAGCTGTGACTCTCATGAACAGTTTTGCTCAAGTTGGTGTGAAAATACACTTTGTGCAAAATGAGCACCCTCAGCTGAGTGGGGACTGCAAAGTCTGTATTTGTTCAAACATAAATTCAACCGGTGAATAAGTAAACATTTCTGCATAGCCAGGGAACTCGCGAACCTTTCAGTCCATGATTATTCAAGAGTAGTAATTATTGCTGTTTTACATGAATAAAATTCAAGAGTACTAAGAAACGCCAGGGTACTAATTACAAACAAAACATTTTCTAATTGGTACAGAAGTATAAATTTCTTTCTTCATTGTTTCATCCCTTCTGTGTCATTTTTCTCCACAATCAAGGGCTGAGTCCTCCTTCTAGCCATGATTCTATGCAACGGATGCAGTAATAGCCAAAGAAGATTACTGAACACACAAACATTATCTACACCCATCTTATCAATAAATGTGTCATGAGCCTTTTTGATGCAATTACACAGAGGTGCCCTTTCTACAATACCAGCAGATCACTTTGATGTGCAACTTAGTAATACTTTAAAGTACTTTAAAATATCCTATGGAGGAAAGAAAAAAAAAAAGGCAAGAAAAATTATTTTCAGCAGCAGAGTATTCTCTAGATACTCCTTAAAGAGAAAGCCGACAATTTCACTTAAAAGAAACAGCAGTAGAAAATGTTTCAAATAAAGTATGTGGAATCAGGACTCAAATCTTGGATCTAGTTAAGCCCCCTCTCTAGCTATGGCCAAACACTAATGTGCCTACTCCAATATTAGATATTGCTAGAGTTAACACTAACTTTTTCTTCCTTTACTGCTATGGTGGCCAGGCATATAAAAGTGTAAACTGAAACTGACCTTTTTGCTCTCAGTCCTTCCTACGTGTTGGTATCACGTTCACTCTTATTTTTCTTTTCTCTCAGTCGAATGCTGCGTGTTGATTTATTCCATCGTGGAAGGTGGGGTTATAAAAGAGTTTTGACTCTTCATAATTTAACTGAGGTATGAGGAGTTGGTAAATCTAAATGAAGTTTGTAGTGCGTCATAATGACAGCTTTCTAACTACTTCCTTTTATTTAATGTTGGCTTAGTTATTCAGGCTTATAACCATCGTAAATACACATGTAAGTGTAATGAACTTCTTTTCTAGACTGTTATGGCTCAGCCTCCTTGGGTATATTTTAAAAATTGTAATTCCATATATTTCTTTGATCTTTTTCCTATCCCGATGTTGCAGATGACTGGGATATTTGAGCTACTTGCTGTTGTTGCTACTTAAGTACTGTGGTTAGGTGATTTAACATGCTACATGTTTAACACTTCTCATGTGAGAATTACTTAGGACTGGAAGTTTGGAGCAGTTCAGAATATTTGATTCAGCTGCCATGTGCTGCTTTCTGGAACTTAAAAAGACAAGAGGTTTTGAGGGAAAAATAGGCTGTGGAATTCCTCTCTGTATTTGTGAGAGACTGGCCAAATTACCACGCAGCTGTATAGCTTTCACAAAGGCTGCTGCTCAAGCAGCTACACTGCTGAGCTCATCATGCCATTTGTCATCTCGGGAATAACAGTACATTGGAGGAATGGAAGTAGTTATATTTAAAAAGGAGGATACAGTGAAAAAATTTGGTTCCACAAACAGCCTGGCTGAGACAGCACAATGGGGAAGAGGCAGGACATGGATTGGTGAGAAGTATTGAGAGCACAGGCATCTCATCACTACTGCCTTTACAGGCCAAGGTTTGAGACCTGACACACAGCTGATGACTTGTATGGAGTTTATTAATCGGTAGTTTATTGCAGTGATAGCTGTATAGATATTATTGTTCTCTTCTCATGGAAGGGTAAATATTTAGCAATTCTCAGCATCTTTCAATACGTACGGAAGCGATGCCATAAATGTGCACAACATTCTGTGAGTACCAGCTCTGCATTCATCCAGCACTCTAGGAAAAGATGTAGACGTGCACCTATCCCCAGAGACAATCCTATCTTACCCTACTCAAATCAGGAGGATGACACTGCTTGTGTGTCACCCTGCATTTCCCTGCGCCCTGCAAATGGTGGTTCCATGGGAAACAACAAAAATTAGGATAACTGCACTTGAACAAGCACTGGAAGTTATCAGTGTTTAGATGAAGATTAAGTCCAAACTCTTGATTCTGATTCACCTGGTTTGCATTAATCCTGTAAGATGGAATTAATGATAGAAGTATCTTGAGTGTGTTCTTTATGAAGGGAATTTGGAGCTACATATGGTCATTTTAGGAGCTCTTTCAAGCGTTTCTGTGTTCAGCAATCTTCATGCTATGAAAACCCCTTCGGGCTTTAGACAGTTACATGCATCTTTTTGTTCCTCTCTAATGAAGCTGTAATAAGGCACCAGATCTCTCAGAATCATTTTTGTAAAATTAAACACAGACCCAGTGCTGTGGTAGCATTGCAGCACTGTCAGCACTAGGTGATAAAGTAGTATAGATACAAATTACTGCGGCAACAGGTTTTTTGTCTGCACAAAGGTTGGAAATGTTACTTTTCTGTGCATGTTTTTGATTTAGCTGAACTGCTGCCTAAACTGAAACAGCTTTGGGGATTATCCTACCTGAATTTCAGGAACAGTGTAGCAGCCACTGAGCTGCTACCAACTAGCTCTTAACAAAGGTAATGGCAGTAGGAAAAGCAGAACTCTCATCCTATTTGGAAAAATATTGGAAAGTGAAATTAAATGACTTATTTTTAGAACAGGACAGAGTGGTTGAGTATGAGAATGTCATGACAACTGCCATGGGCGTTGCTGTCTGTGCTTCTGAATGGCTGCAGTTTCTGTGGACTGTTAAGACAAGTACCTCTTGAAATAGGGCTCAGAACTTATGTTTCTATTTTTTTTTCAGTAAGCATGAGAAAATTCCATACTGGGATGGCAGATTTGTAAATCAGTATTTCTGTCATAATCAGTGATCGCATCTGAGCACATTCCTTCCCCTTTCCTGCACTACTTAATGCGCACAGAGAATTGGCCTGACTTATCTGAGCTACCTTAACACAATTCGAGGCAACACATCCCTGTTTCCCTCTCACTTTGAAAAATACGGTTCCTTTAAAATCATTAAGTAATGCTATTGCTCTAGAAGAGACACTAGCAGCAGGACTCCTCTTAGTAGTGGTTTAATAAGAGTGAAAATACAGGATTTAAAGTGGCTGTGGTTTATAATATTGCAGGTAAATGCTACTTCCACTGTCCCCATGAAAATTATTTCTCATAGGAACATATAAATTACTTTAGTAATGTAGACTAATAGAAATACTTTAGCGTATTTGTATTGTTGTTTTTGAACTGAATACATCTGTGAATGGTGTACATAAATTGTGTAGATAAAATCCATAAAGCTAAAAACCCATAAATTTTATTATGCTTCAATATGCTATACAACATAAAACCAAAATTAGACCTCAATGTAAATAAGTACTTTAGGATTTTATAGGAAGCTATAAAAGATATATGGGACTTGTTTCTTTAGCATATATAAGAATCTGTAACCTTGTCATGGTTTAGGGTCAGGGCGGCCCCTTAGACCAATAACAGACACTCTGTTAACCCCCCTCCCTCCATCCCCAAAGGGGAAGAGAAGGGGAATAAGGGAGAGAGACTCAGTGATTAGAAAAGGCAACTAGGACAGCTTGAATGAGAAGAATAATAAGAAGAATATGTACAAAACCAGTATGGAACCCGACCCCCTGATGGTAATTCCATCACCGTCACCACTGGTGCTGTGGAGCAGCCACCAGGGGAGTCCCAGCCTGGGCCCCGCAGCAGACGGGAGCTGTGTTCAGGAGCTGGATTCTGGTACCAGGTTTAGGAACACACAGATTGGGATCAAAGGCAGAACGGACAGAGTGCTCCTGGGATGCTCCGAGGAAGGAACTGAAAGAGGAGCTGAGCCAAGGCCGGCAAAGCGGGACAAGAGGGGAGGGGAGTCCGGGAACCCCCAGAGAGAGGGCAAGCGAGCAAGCAAGCCAACAAACAAGCAAAACCTAAACTATCAAGCTAACAAAACCAAATCTATAGACCCTCCAGATCCCTCAGCATTATACCAAGTATGATGCATAGGGGCTGGAATCCCTCGCTGGTCAGTGTGGGGTCACCTGCCCTCTCCGCTTCTCCCTGCAGGTGCCGCCTTTCACTTTCCCGCACCCCCAGTGCGGTGCACAAGATCCAGCAGTGGCCTTGGCCTGCACCCCAACCCTTGGCAGTAACTCTGACCATGGGGTGTTACCCCTGCCAGCAGCAGACCCCGCCTGGGAAAACAGGTTGCTGACTGCAGACAGTGCAGAGTTAGAAGAACTGAGATGAAAAGTAAAATCACTGAATAGAGTTAGTTCTGTTCTCACCCAAACCAGGACAAATCTAAATTTCTTGACCCAGTATTTCTCTAATTTACAGTTGCAAGAGATTGAGATAACACTGGCCACATAGGGAGTGAATAAATTTGTGGATGTATTGAAATTTGGAAATTAATGCTTTCATTGGGATTTGCGTGTCCTCTCTTTGCCTGTTTTACCATTCTTCTTTTACATTACCCAGGCTCACAAAACTGAATATTTGTTTGCCTTTATTAAATTTAATTGTAAAGTTTATATGCCTCTGTAAAGGGCTTTAGTGTAAAATCAAAACAGGCCCTCTAGTAATCATAATTTTGAAAAGAATGAAAAGCACCTTGACAGGACCATCTTAAACCACATTGGTGTAAAAAAGTGAAAATACGGAAAAAACAATAACCCAACTTAATCCTCAAGAAACTAGAGGCAAGAAATAAAATTTAGTGGTTTATTGTGGGAAACTCTTTGAAATTTATGCTGTTTATGACTGCACTGAAAATTTAAAGATGGTAATGAAAATATATAACTTGGTGATAAAGTTAAAATAAAACAGCTGATAGCGGTTCTCTGTAGGACAATAACCATCCCCACATGGGGAAAATGTTCATGGTTCTTGATGAAAACAAATTCATGACTTAAAAATGTATAGTAAAGCACTGGATATCTTGGATTGCTGATAAATGAGGGATGCCAGAGTAGTTAGAATGACTGGAATTCCTGGACACTGTAAGGGTAAAACTAAGTGTGAATCATCAGCCTGGCAACACTGTTATGCCAAACAACCTGAACCAGACTGGGTGCTTGAAAGTACAGGGGCTATCTTCAGTTTGATGATGATGATGAAGGAGGATTTCTTCAGTAGCAAATGTTAGGTAGTAAATGTTGGGGAGGAGGAAGTAAGCTACCACCAAGAGCAATTCTGTTAAGAGAACATTAGCGAACACGTTTGTGATAATGATAGAAAGAAAAAGAAAGCCTCTGTAAACATCTTATTTTGTGCTAAGTGCCTGGGTCTGGCTTAAGTTAGGACTTTGGGTAAGAAGTGTTCGTAGTTAGGTGATATATTTCCACAGTCATTCCTGCTTAGTCTCCGTCACAACCGGGAGCAGCATCAATGGTGCTTGAATTGCAGTCTTTGGTCTGCAGTGCAAGAAATACGAGGCAAACTTCTGGTTAAGCCTTTAATACTATGCCCACCTAAGAGAGAAGTAGCAAGGCTTCAGACTGACAAGTCTAGAGGGATCCTGAGGAATCTCTGATACAAAGAGAATCTCTTTGTAACCCTCTCTGGTCTTGAAAAATAATAGACATGAGTGAAGTGGTGCTTGTTTTGTAAGGCTAAACGTATATCTGTCATTAACAGAGCACTGATTTTTCTTTTCCTTTGGGCATGCCTAAGGTTAAGACAAAAATAGATCCTGCTGCATCTTTTTTTGACCATGACATTGTGTATTTTATTCAGTGCTTTAGTATGAGAACTGTGGAAGTCAGCTTGTTCCTTTTAGCTTGTTCTTAATGTTGAGTTTTCTGTTTTCTATGATTTTACTGGAAAGAGGCAGAAACCCTGAGAAAAGCCTTCAGAATGTAGACCTTTAATTATTAGTATGTAATCTAAATTTAGAGGACTTCTATTAGGGATGTAGAAATTAACTTTTTTACTATGTATTTTTCACAAAGCTGTGAACCTTGGTTAATTTTAGAAATTCTGATGCACTAAAATAGATGTCCTCTGCTTTAAAGTCAGATGACTCAGTTGAACCACAGGCCCTTGAGCTTTTCAGGGCTGCATCGGTATGGAGGCTCTGATATAAAATGGGTGTTAATTGTTTGAATAGGAAGCTGGTACCTTTGGCTGTTTTGTTCTTCTCCTGGTGAAACATTTTTCATGGTATGCTTTGAGCTTTTACTGACAATCTGTGAAGGTATTATTGTGATGTTACTAGCTAGTGATTTGGACCGTGTCGTCAAGGAATTCTGTTACATATTTTTGAGGACTAGTTTCCTTCTTTGCCCCATGCCTTGTGTGATCACTGTAATACCATATTTCTGTTCTGTCCCCTGACAGAAACTGGTAAGTTATGGTCAGGCCTTTGGTTTACTCTCGCTCACCAAAGGGGTTTTCTTGCAGGGGTGTGCAAGGAGGAAGCAACAAGAGAACTGGGAATTAGAAAAATGTCTTCCTGTTGAAATATCCCCAAAGCCAGTCCTGCTGTGTTTGGAACGTTTATTCCTGCAAGCTGTCAGAAATCTAGATTTCAATGATTGTGGTCTGATTTTCCAGGCACATAAGGACTAAGTGTCCTGCTAACTAGCTTAGGATTTGAATGTTCAGCACATCCTAAAGTCATTCTGGGACTTCTTACATCTTTATTTGGATATGCTCTTGAAGAGTGGCAGGAGATGAAGTAAAGGTCTGGAAGTCAAACATTTAAGAAGTTGGAGTGTAAATTCTCACTTCTGTCATTATTCTTAATAGGCAGCCTTTGACATTTAGATAAATGACCTTTTAAATTCTCCCTGGATTTTTAGGGGGAAAAATAATTTCCATTTGGAAGGAAAAAGAAAGGAAAAATTGTTAAAAAAAATTTCTGGCTTTCTAAGAGAGAGAGCGAACATCCATGCAAAGCTGAATGGACTCACATTCCATTACATGTATGAAATCTCTTCCGAGGCTTTGTTCATGTTTGAACCTGGCTCTAGTTCTCCCAGCAGATTTGTCATTTGGACCCCGTACTTGTAGCACTGCAACAGTCTCAGGCCCTTAGCAAAAGAACACATTGGAATTAGATGTCTGAAAAATATTAGGATGGAAATGATTTACAAATACGGGTTTAGAATGTACAATAGAATGGTTCCTATAGGAAACAGAAAGCGTCACCAGATTGGAAATCTTTCAAGGAAACCTCAATTTACCTACTTTGTTCTGTAGAAAGGATTGGGTATTTGTGGTTATATAACAAGCACTAAAGTGTGTGCCATTTCTTTTGCTTGTTATTAAAGGTAAAACTTCAGTTATAAACCAGATTTCATGGATTAAAATCAGGACATCACTTGCATTGTTCTCTGGAGCACCTGGTGTAGATACTAGAAAAGAAACCCTAAACTTTATAGAGCAGTAACTCCAATTTTCGGTTGCTGATAAGTGCGTACAGACTTCTGGTTCTAAATTGTTTTCCTGTCGTAAATTGTTTCCTGAATTCTGCACTGTGTTCATCCTTTAAGAACATTTTAGCCTATAAAAACTGCAAAAGCATCTAAACAGCAGTGTTCTAGTTGATTGAGAAGGCATAAACCACAGAGAAGGGAGTTAATTCCACTTTTCCCTGACATACAAGCACCTGTAATTTCTCTTCCACTTGTTGATATTTGAGTGCACCTGTCTGTTGATGTGTTTCATGAAAGTAGCTTTAGCTGAAATTGTATTTTGAATTTGCTAATAGCACTCATTGTAATTACTGCAAAATACTTAATTGGAATTCATGTTAATTATTATTTTAAACTACTTCACATGTTCTGATTTGAATTTTTCATTTAGAAAGCACATAGATCTTCGATCTCATTCCCTTTGGATCACTGAGGATGGAGCATACATTTTAATGTTTCAGGTTATTTGTATGCAACAGAATTTCCCAAATCTAGACTCCTAATTATATACTAGTACTGATATGTGGAGAGTTACTGTCAGTCCAGTGTAATGTATTTCAAGTTCTAGAAGCTATGTTCAGTCACAATAAAATAGTTTAGATTTCAGGTCCTTTAATAATATATGGATAAAATAATTTCTCTTACAAAATACAATTGCAAGACATGTTTCTATGCCTTTTATACAGGCACACAGGTAATAAAAATTTTATCTAGTTGTGTATATATACATTTTTGTATTATTTATTCTTCAATTTGGAAAAATAAATATCTTTATATCATATTTAAAAGTCACCGTAGAGTTTAAAAGCAAAGAGGGTGGATGGAATGCTAGGCAGTGATTAAACAGATATGGTTTGAAGAGGTGCAGATCAGGTTCCTCCCTACCTGTGGTCCCTAGATAAGCTCATAACAGCTGATAGTGTATCCTTCTTCTGTAGAAGCATCAGGGGTGTCCTTTGCATCCGAGGCCTGGGGAGGTGTTTCTCATATGAATGGTTACAGTCCTGGTGTCCTGATATATTGGCTTCAGTGAGAGTAAGTATTACTCTGAAGCAGAGAGTCAGGTATCACCAGGATCTTGTCTAGTGGCACCAAGCCTGTCCAATATGTAAAATAATAAGGCAGACACTATTTTAGCAGAATAATTTGGACAGCCTTACTTTGTTTAGTCCATCTCCAGATGTAATAGAAAGGAGTGATATGATTATGTTATATATTAAATATATATAATTCTGTTATTGAAACTCTAAGTATGTCTCATGAAGAAAAACCTCAAGAAGATTTTAATTAAGTTAAACTAAAGAGCTGAAGTATAGAAAGTGCCCTAAAGAATCTTTAATATCAAAGTGACCTCATAGCATCTTCTAAAATAAAAATTATTATAGGCAAGTTAATATTGCTTCAGTAAAGAAATAAAACAGTATTGTACAGTTTGGTTTAGAGGTCCAGAATATTTTGTTCTTATCTAGTCCAATTTTCTTTCTGTCTGTCTCTCAAGTAGACCATGAATGAGCTAAATCTTGGTGGAGATATATCTTTAATGTCTCTCAGGAAAGAGTGTCCTTATTGCTGAGAAACTCGCTGGTCCCCTGTTCTTGATGCATAAATTTAATCTTTATAAAAGGCCACTGTTGAATCGGGTACCATGGGAGGTAATTTCCTTACAGCAGTGTGTGAATTCAGTTTATAATCTTAATTCAGGAAAAAATACCCTGTACTCTGCCCTTCTAGATGTTTAGAGCAGTAAGTAAACTGTTATGATCATCCACTGTGTGTGTGTGTCTGTTGGCAATACCGTAATGCCATAAGAAGGAAATCATGCTGTCAGAAAAATTAAGATGTTACTTGCAGCAGGACAAGTTTGTAGTTCTTTTGTTTATAATTTGGAAAACTTGGTGAGGGCCTGCAGATTGTCAGATGCCAAATGATACCTGAGCTCCAGCAGCGCTGCACTGCACTTAATGACCTTCTGATTCCGGGGTTTCAGGTTTGAGGCTGGATTTATGTCATCTTCCTTCCCAACAGCTGTGTTAGACGCCTTACAGCTCGTGCTTCACGTACCATTTAAAGGACAGTGTTAACATCCTCAAACCAAAGCATATGCCCAGCATGAATCTTTTTCTGTCTGTCTACCACTTGAGCTCGTTGCTGTGGTTTGCCCTCTGTCCAGTGTTACACGTCTTCTTCGTCTTTATTTCTGTTGCTGCTTCCTGTACATTTGCTCATAAGAACTCGGGGTTTCTTTTTTTTTCCTTTTTTCTCCTCTCCTAACCTCGATGAATGGCCTGTATCCCAAAGCCAAAGCTCACCTTTTCCTGAACTAAAATTGACTGATAGAACAAGAGTGACAGTGGAACAATTTCTGTGTCCTGACAACCTTAGCTTTTCCTAGGGATTCCCTCAAGGGATTGGCAAAATTTTTATTCTGTGCAGGAATTTAGATACCTATGAATCTACTGGGAAACCAAGTGGGATTTTGAAACTCCTGTTACATAGTCTGAATGCTTTTTAATAACAGGAAGCCTGGAGTGCTTTGGTAATTTTCTATCATGGAATACTTTGAGGGACAAATACTACTTTTCATTTTGCACGGATGGCAGTATTTTGGCAGATGAACTCCAGCATTGTCAGGTAGAAGCTCACATACTTTTATTTGTAGTAAATGTTAAGAAATGAAATGAAAGGTCATGAATTTGCTTTGTTCAAAACCATTAATTATATCTACATCTGCACATGCTCTATAATTCTATAGTGTTGTAAGAATATTATTACTTGTCTTGCCCTGCTACCATTTAAACAGGCTGGTTTCCCACAGCATGTTCCCTATACATTTTTGTTATTGAAATGAATGGAGCAATACCCTTTTTGAAAGGATGTCTGGCTAAATTAGTTACACCTTTAAATATAATGAGTTCTTAAGGGTAGATTTTTGAATGGTATACAAGGTAGATTCACTGAGGTCAGGGAATGTGTGCTAGATTACACCTGCAGAAGATCTGAATGTGAAGCTTAAGACATTTATTAAAATTTGTATGTCTAAATTTAAGCAGAAAAGTTTGTTACTCAAGTAGAACAGATGTCAGATACTGACTTTCACATGTTCCTAAGTCATGAAGATTTACGACAGTTTTATGCCTAGATCTGTAGATAGAAATATGCTGGGAGAAATGAATGGCTTTAAAAAGAAAAGATCAAAGTACAGTAACATTCTTGAAAATGCTGACTTCATAAGTGAACATTTAAATAGGACCCTACTAAATAGATTTTCAGCTGCTTTCTTATCATAGTAGTCCTTAATTAAAATGGTTCAAAGGAGCTGGGTCATAAAACTGAATTTATTTTTTTTTTTTGTGCTAAAAAGAATTTCTGCACTTAGCCAGGCTTCATCTGTTCTCATAACTTAGCAGTTGAGTCAATAATCTTCTTTTTACTATGGTGAACCACTCATTGAGAATGCCATAAGCAATTATTTAATCCTTGTATCTCAGGGTTAGTTCAGGACCACAGTGGTCTAATTAAAAAGTGCTTCAGTGTATCATTGATTTCTTGATATGACGACAAAGTCCTACTTAATTCTGCATTACTTTGAAACCAATAATGTTGATAGCCAAGCTTTCTACATAAACACAGAAGGGTAGACAGAGACAAACGTATCCATGAATGCAGTTGGAGGGGCAGAGAGGGAAGGGAAGAATGATCAGAAAATGGAGAGGAGAATTTAACTCATGGGGAAAACAAGGTTTATGATACTGGTTTAAAATAGTTGTTCAATCAGCCAGTCTGACTGCACTGAGGGAAGGTTTGTTGTTTTCTTAAGATAAAGCTTTGCAGAGAGTACTGCATTGCTAGCATCAGGCGTTGGACTTCGGTGATCTATTCGCTTGTCAAAACATCAACATCACAAATTCATTGCATTGCCTTACAAATGACCTCCTCTTAGCCCTGCTTTCTGTAGTTTAGAGTTTCATTCATTTGTCTTGTTGCAATCCTATTTCTGGTTTAAATTTCCACTTCTGTTGAAGACATAAGTCCAAGTAGTAGTGTAAAAAAAGACCATAGCCTCATTCATATCTGTCATGACCTTTACTTCAGAAGCCATAGCTCCAGAACGGCTGCAGTTAATAGTATTTTCAAGAAGTTTATTCAGTCTTTGACCAAAAATTCATACGGTAATGTTGATTGTGAAATTGAAAAGAGTCATGTGGAAAGTCAATTGGAAAATAAAATTTTTATTCTTTTTCTAGGAGAAAAAAACCCCCTTCTTATTATTTCAGTTCAACTGTTCTAAAGCATGCTTCTCACTCCAATTCTGCTCTGCAGTTTTGTGCTTTACTGGGTTTTTTTTACAGTACATGAAAGCAGTTATATTATGGAGTCCGGTGTCATGAGAGGATGCCATAACTCTCGATAAAGAGTAAGATGTAAGAAAACTGAATGAGAACAACAACAGTGTCAAGCTTACCAGGCGAAATATTCTGCTTTTTAAATATTTTAAATCCTATAAATAAATTCTCCACATGAAGCTGCTGTTGACTTGACTCACAGAATCACAGAATGTTAGGGGTTGGAAGGGACCCTGGAAGATCATCTAGTCCAATCCCCCTGCCAGAGCAGGATCACCTAGAGCAGGTCACACAGGAACACATCCAGGTGAGTT